>KZ110086.1:18281-89151 GCA_002116395.1 Ramularia endophylla | reverse complement strand
CCCCTCTACTTCGACCCTTTGCTAATACCTACCTTCATAGCTTTGCCTTTTGGCTTAGATCGTACGTTACCATCCCATCCTTTATCTTCATATCATCGTACACATCGTACATGCTAACAACCCTCTAGAAGTGTAGTATCTGTTCTTTTCAGTTTGATATCTGAAACGTCACTACGGTGACATTACTTATCATACTTCTTTTTGGACCTCGTCCTTCCACCGCTGGGCTTGCCTACGTGGTTGGGCACCGTGTCGCTGGTATTGCACTGCCTCCAGCTGACGCAACCATCTTTTTTCATCAGTTTGTCTCAGCTTCATGTTGGGACCTGGAGAAGACCTTGACGTGCGGTAATGAAGCCACAAGATAGAAGACGTGCTACGTGACAATGTGAGGGCCGATCAAAGTGAGGTCGAACAACATGACCGCCAAATCTGACTTTGATCACGTCGCCGCGTTTTGCGTTGCTCTGGAAGAGGGCAAAGAAGAAGTTTACCTGTCTGCAGCTTAGTCGCACCATATCAATACATTATTGCTACATTGCCACTGCCATCTGCTAGAGTGGAGGGTGTGTACATCGCCTGCCTCTACCATCTATATTCTACACTTTTATAGCGTTTCCAATCATCCATCTACTTGGGCTTTGGCTTTCCAATTTGAAACCCCCACGAGCGCAGCGTCTTCACCACCTTTGGCGTTACAGCTAATGTGAGAGGAACTCGGAGGAAGAATAGTGACTTGTGCACACCGTAGGCGAGAAGCAGCTGTGTCCAGATACCTTGATATTCGATCAGCGTCTGCCATAAGCGCATCTATACTCTGTATGTAATGAGACTCACTCGCAGGCTCACGCTTCGCGTCTTTCTCAACAGCATCACCAGCTTCCTTGACGGCATCCTCAGCCTCCGCCGCCTCATTCTTTGCCCGCCGGTCTTTTAAACTTGGCACAACACTCTCGAGCGCGGTCCAGAAGCGGCTCACAATTGCATGCTCTGCAGCAGCTATCCGATCTGTACCAAGCCATCTCACTGCCAGGAAGCAGAATGGGAAGTCCAACGCAGACAGCCCGAGGTATATACCGACGACCGTCCACCCGTATTTTCGCGACATTGCCTTCATGCGCTCGGAGAGCGACTGAGGCTCCTGGCCAGCGGCCTCTTGGCCAGAGGTATTGCTACTATTGTGGCGCGTCTGACGGCGCCATGCCCTAGACAGGGGCGATGGCTTGGCTGTATGTACTGTCCGTAGCTTCGCGGTAACAAAATTCCGCCGTTGAATGCTTCCTGTCCTCTGCTGAGGCTTCGATACCAGACCAGTCAAATCTCGCCGTGAAGATGCTCCCAATGAACCTTCGCGCGTTGGCGCTTGGCGCAGAACCTGGAAAAGGCGCGGGATCTTGAGCATGGCAGCTCCTAGACGTCGATGGATGGAAAGGTGCGTTCGATGTCGGGGCCTGGTGGAGTTGGTGTTCCATCCACAAGTTTGATGAGCTTTGAAACTTGACGGTCTTGATTATCTAACCTGGTAAAACATAACACACCCAAACCCAATCCTGTCCAAGCTCAAACCTTTTGATGGAACACCGACGACTCATCATCACCGACTATCTATTCCTGCCACCAAGGTTGTTGTGCCTTGTGACTTGGCAACAGCACTCCGAGCTGGGTTCATTTTGTCGCCACTTCGTGCCCCCGGTCGCAGCCATAGGTCTGAACGCGGCGGCGTCAAGCTTAACTACTCACCCTCACCTTCAAAGTCTAACTTCGAGTTTGCTGCCCAAGGTCACTCGTCGATTGGGCAAGACGGGGACCTCGGAGTACTGTGTACAGACTGTGACCAGATTGGAGGCACTGTGATCCTTCAATCCAAGCAATTCATCGCACTCGGGATTGAGCTTGGCGGCATGATGGGCGACTGTCCAAAGCCATCTTGCGGTCAAAGACGAGAAGCTTTGAGCTGATCTTTGTGGCTTTGGGCCGTAAACTGGACGATGTGATGATGGGCTCTCATCACCTGGCTCGCCCACATCAGCCGCACTGTTGTGAACGATGTTTAAGCGATGCGGGTCTGGCGGCGCGCCCGAGCCTTGGAAGTTTACTACTCTTACTACATGTAGGTGTACAAAGCACAGCAGGAGTTGTTTTATTGTCGACAATCAGGATCAGATCAGCGCCACCCAAATATATGACGCCGGACCTTGTTGCACCGAGGAGGCACAGAGCATTATCCAGGATATAAAGGGTGCACAACATCAAGGCGGCGTCCAACGTTGGGTGGTTTCGCGGGCCCACGCACGCGACGTACCGAGAGAAGTGGCTTCTTTCAGCTTCCACGCCATCATTCGCCTAGTCCCACAGGTCCGGCGAACATAGTCCGCGAACATTGCGTTTGCGTATATCGGGTCGGTTCGGGCCCGCAATTGACATAAGGCTCTCACGCGGGCCTCGCTCGGCTCGAACTTCACAGACGTATTCGTAGGTACAACGGTGTGTACTTTCTTCACGAGGCTGAACTTGGGATCGGTGGACTGCCATGTGCGACTAACGAGAATTCAACAAATTAACCCTACCTCGCCATTGGCTCTGGCTCGGCAATAACCGCATCGTCCAAGCACTTCACGCCTCACCCTGATGCGGAGCAGAAGGATTCTCTAGGCGTGACTGACATCGGATCCGCAAGCCACCATTACAGTTCAGCAGCCTTCGTCAACCCTGCCTCTTCCTCCGCTGACTACTCATCAAACGTTTCCGGTGGAGAATAAGCTCTGCGACATCCTTTCGCCATAACTTCGCTGCGAAGCCTACTGGGACTTTGTTCTTAGCGTCGCTGCAGCCCGAAACGGGTCGATTCTGTCCATGACCGCAAAGCAGCAAGGGAGTGCCGAGCGGCGAGCGCCATGAAGCACCCTTCACGTACCTCGACGCTTATGGCGCTAGCCAGCTGTGGAACACATAAAACCCCCATTAGCCCACCCAGTCAAGGGTAAGCCCACACCTTGTTCCACTCTGCGTATCCGCCTGCACCACCCATACCTCTAGTAGCATACCGTCACCACTGGAATTTATCATTACGTGCAATACCCGCCATCATGCTCGCAGAACCTGCGTCCCTCATTTCATTCCCGCCCTACCCAAGCCCTCCCTCTCTTGACCCTTCAGACACATCGCACTCCCTTTCCAACAACGACTACTTCAACATGGGAGCCAATACCAACACCGCCATGGACGGAATCGGGGTCCTCAACTATCAGCGTGCCATTGATATCGCAAGGAATACCGAGGGAGAGCTTGATCCCACCGTCTCCGCCTACCTCGAGAGTGCTGTCACAGACATATGGGCCCGTATCAATCTCGATTCGAGCTCCTATGTCATGACCAAGGACGAGTTTGCCGTCTTCAACTTCTACCGGACTCGATTCCAAGACGACGACGTGGCCGAGAAAGCAGTCGCTCGCTTTTGGGCGAACACCCACGAGGACGCCGGTGCATCAGTTTGATCAGTTTTGTCCATTGCCGGGCCCAAGACCCTGTCACATTCGCCATCCCGATCCCGGCATTTGGCGCCTGGCTTTCAATTTGGTGCAACAGCTCACGCGATATCAGCGACAAGCATTGCACTCGCCCGCATTAGCTATTGCAGCAAGCACTATCAACAAGCGAGGAAGGTCTTTCTGAAAATTGTTCTGGTCCGATAGAAGCAGCGCTCACGATGGAATCAGAACACCATATCCACCGGCTCTGTCAGACTGCGGGACTTTCCCAACAACACAGCACCCATTGTCTATCATGCATGAGCCCTCGCTCTCGACGCTTTTTTCGGCCTTGTCAACGATAACAGCAAGCTCAACGCTGGTCAGGATGGGCAGGCACATTCGCAGTGCCATGTAATGTCAGGCTGCTTCAACGGCATTGAAGTGGATGCTTGTGGCCGCGGAAAGACGTATAGAGTTTCACCCCGATTCTCCTAAAGGCTCGAGTATGTGAACGATGTGGCTCATGTCAAGTGGCCAAACATGGTGGATATGGGCCTTTCCAGGAACTGGTCGTCGTGTGCTGACTACAAACGACCCTTTCCGTTCACACGAGCGAGCCTTTGCTTTTGGAATACAAGTTGTCTCGAGAATTGTCTGTATCTAGCCAGAGATCGTCCGAAGAGCATTGTACATCGTACATGAGCGCTAGATGCTCTCTGAGTACCTCAACAACTCAGCAAGATCGTGCCCGTGATAGCCCACTCGCAGTCAACATCGATCAACTGACTCTGCTTCTTCATATGTATCAATTTGCAAGCTCGACAGATGTTGTTCCTTGGATGCCCCTCATCGGGTGCGGAGGATTGGGATACCTCTCGATTGATGTTTCTGGCATGGGCGCAAAACCGACAAACACCTACCGACTGTGAAAATAAACAATAATGCTACGAAAAACTGCGAACGGATAAGCTTTTCCACGGACATGCTTCGGTTGCTTCGGCGCTGACGGGTGAATTGATGGATGGAATCAGTCCGTTCTTCATGGTTCGAGAGAAGGTCTTGCATTGGCTGCTCGCATGTGGCCCGTCTCGCGCATCATTCGCCCCCATCCACATGCCCGGGTTCAAGATGAAGCACTGTCTCTTCTCGAAGCAGCGAACCTGTAGCACATGTCAACGTATTATCATTGCTCGTTACTCTTACAATACTATCGGCTCGGATGTTGCCCTTGCTTCCTGCCGCCTTTTAGAATGCTTCCAGTATCGACCGACGTTTTCCCTTCTACTCTTTTATAGAGGACGTATCTTCAAACTTTGACGCTAGGATCGTAGTGTCGTCGGAGCCAAGGGCCGCCTGTAGCCTTACGCCACGCTGGCAAAAACTTTCCCGTCGACCACCACGATACAGCCTCTTGTCGCATCGGGGTATAATTCTTCTTTCTTGTACCAACCCTGTAAGAGTCAAGGCTGGCGATTCCAATCCATCTCAACCGATTGGCGCAAGGATCCAACACGATTTTCCCCACTGCAAAAGGCAAAGCGTGAAAAAGAGGTACTTGGATTTTACTCCGATGCGACAAGAGGCTGTATCAAACAAAGCATGACTCTCGCGCCGGGACATATCCCGAAAAAGGACGACGTCCGAAAGCAAGAGGTCGACTCGGCACCCGAACTTATCTGATACGACTCTCTCTGTCACTCTTTTCTCAAACCGCTGTGCCATGTGGAGGCAAGCCAGTCAGTCGAGACCAAATTAGTCACCATCCCTGGCAGGTCCGGGACAACCAGGTCAATTGAGACACCTTGCTCGTTGATGCGTTCATCTTTGTACGATGGCATTGAATTTCTACTCTGGCCCGCTAACAGCCAACCCCGCACAGCTGACGACATGCGAGCGATAGTAGATCAGCTCGTTTGTCCCTCCGCTGACCATACATGATACTTGCTACCATACCGGTTCACTGCAAAGCACTGGGCCCCAATATTACCCTATCATCATCATTCGGCTGCGAAATTTCGATCATGGTCTTGTGTTGCGGCATGATTTCCGGCATGACTTTGCGTCACGTGTGTGGGATAGATTTCATTGAATTTCATTAAACATTGATGCAGAGATCACGTGCAAACCCTATATCGAAGTCATGCCGGAAGTCATGCCGCAACACAAGACCATTGATCGATCTTGCACCGTGCAGGTTGAGACTTGGGCACGCACATCACATGATTGCCATTTCAAGGCATGTTATACTGGTCTTTGATGTCCGCATTGCATGCATTTTGATTCTCATTCCATTATTAGACACTTTACACTCAGCGCTCTCAGCCTTCAGCGATTGCATGCCGTATGTGACCCACTTGTGGCGGTGCAATCCATGGCGTCTGTTCTGCGCCCAAAATCTCGTGCTTTGACCCGTGATCCGCAGCCGCAGCCGCCAGGCGAGCTTTCAATTGGCCACGTGGGAGCCCACGAGACAGGCAAGACGGGACCACTAGGTAGGTGACCCTGAGACCAGTGCTTGCTATGTATTCATTGGCATGTCTTCGTTCGACGACGCACTTGGTGCTCAAGAAATCAAGCCGTAGGACAGCATCTTCGCACAATTGAAATCTAGACTACATTAACGAGTCGTCTTCTACCACGGCTGACCGGCTAGATTGTTGGAGATGCTAGTAGTATGTTTCAATGTCGGCGGCCAGAGATCATGGAAATGTCTAATCTCTGAAGCTGGTAGAGTATGAGTCGAGACAGCCTCAACCATGTGTTCGCGGGGTGAAAAACATATGCACCCCAGAGTCTATTAGTTATCGGTAGATGCATGTCGCAGTCGCACCGAAAGCGATCCCTGATCGGCATTGGGAAGAAGGCATATGTTGGCATACTTTGTACTTTGGATCTTGGGCATCAAACCGCTCAGGAGAAAGGTTCTTTCGAAAGACAGATCTTCGACTGGGGATACCAGCTCGGGTAGCCGATCTACTGGATCAAGAGCCTTTTAGGTTCTCCACGTTCAACCCAACTCGTGGGCGCATCAAGTTCCAATTTTTGAAACCGATAGAGCTGAATCCTGATCGAAGGAATCGGAGTCTCCGTGGCCGCCCCGTCATTCGTTGACGTATGTGATACCAGCATCAGCATCAAAGGCACAGACTCAGGTGCCACCACCTGCGACTCCTGTGCATGCTGACAACCTGCGGGAGATTTGGTACAACAATAGCTTGTCGGACAGAAGTAGGTGCACACTTCTCATGCTGAAGGCTGGACGCCGCCCATTTATATGGCAGTGCACACTTTAGCTTCTTATTGCTTGACGCGATCTATCGCAGGTAGAAGGTCGGTCATATGGAACGGCTTGGTGATGACATCGTCCATCCCTGCGGCTCTTGCATTGTCCAGCTGCTCCTGTCGGGCGTTGGCTGTAACGCCTAGGATGGGAAGATGCCTTTGGCTCGAGTCGGATTGCTCTCGGGCTCTAATAGCTCGCGTGGCAGCTATTCCATCCATAACAGGCATCTCAATGTCCATGAGAACTACATCAAGAGGTTGCCGACCTTCCTTGTAGATGTAATCGAGTGCCTCTTGTCCGTGATTTGCCACTGCGACGTCTACCCCAGCGCGTGCGAGCTGCTTGCGCATGACTTTTTGGTTCAACAGGTTATCTTCAACGACGAGCGCAAAAAGTGGGCGGTCTTGCTTTGGTTCGCCGTTGATTTGGTGGTTGTGGTTCAAGTTACTCATGGCTGCTGTCAGTTCCCGCTGGATGTTCTCTCTAGCTTGCTTCTTATGCAGCAGACGCAGCTCGGTGGCTTGTCGTGAACAGCGACTGGTTCTAACATAGAAGGCAAACGTCGACCCTGTAGGGCTTGATGCTGCACCGATTCGACCTCCCATCTGTGCGCAAAGTTCCTTCGATATCCAGAGCCCTAGACCAGAGCCGCCATAGGTTGCGTACGTCTTTGTATATTGGTTTGGGGATTGTCGAAACCGTTCAAATAAGGTCGCAAAGTCGTGGCTAGATATGCCGGGTCCTGTGTCCTGGATGGTCACGTATAAGTACACGGGCTGATTGCTGGTAAACATGTCGCTGGCTGGCGGAGCGGAGACAAACTGAACTCCAAGATCTGCTTCGGTAGGACAAGTAGGTAAAGCTTCGAGCTTTACGGTAATTTTGCGTGACTCCTCGAGTTTGGTGAACTTGATGGCATTAGTAAGTAGGTTAAGAAGCACTTGCAGCAGCCTCGTGGGGTCCAAAAGCACCCAGTCAACACCAGAGTCCTGATACGATTGGCCAATTGTGTACTGTAGATCAACGAGACTTCGCTGAAGGTCAGTCTGAACCATCTTGAGCGCTGACTCAACGACCTCTGTAACTTGGATCGGTGCCGGAGACATAGTCAACAGACCGGATTCCAGTTTCGAAGCGACAAGAACGTCCTCGATGATGCCTAAAAGCGACGTATGGAGGGTAAGCATAGGTTTTAGACGCTTGTAAAAGCCGTGGAAGGCACTGAAGACATATACTCTATGCCTTCCATGCCTTCGGGTTTACTTACGCTTCTGATGCTTGGCACAAGCAATAATGGTCTCAACGTTATCCAATAAGGTCAAGGCTGTCTGGCGACCAAGTGGAACTTCAAGCTCGCTGGGATGGCTCGTTAGGTCGCGAATCGTCGTGTACATTTCGTCCGCGCACAATGTGATGGCTGCCAGCGGATTTCGCGCCTCGTGGTTGGTCTTGTCCATGAAGTTTTCTTGCTGCTTTCTTCGCTCCTCTTGTTCTTGGATCTTTCTAGCTTGAAAACCCTCCATCCATTTCTGCCTACTGATGTCGACAAGACAGCCAAATACCCCTTTGACACTGCTATCTCCGTCGTTGCTGTCGCTATCGTCTCGCAGGGCATACGCAGCCATCAGAATCCATGTCTCTTCTCCCTGTAGCTGCTCACCATCAAAGGATTCTGCTGTCGAGTACGGTCTGCTTAGCCGAAACTCCAGATCGTCCACCTTCGCACCGGCGAGTAACTTGTGCCAATGAGCTTCAAACGCATCACGATCAGCTTCGACGACAAGCTTGCCTCGTCTGATCGTTTCGCGAGACGGGGCATTAGTGTTGCCAGTAAGCTCCAGCCACCGCTGATTTGCAAACAAGAGACGCCCAGCAGAGTCAAATTCGAAGATTCCAACCGGGGCTAGGTCCGCCATACTCCTAAACCGTGTCTCGCTTTCGCGAAGGCCCTGCGTACTCTCGTTCAGCTTTGCAACAAGCCTCATACGATCTTGAGCTGCAAGTTTTGCAGAAGCACGAGCACGACGTGCTTCGTCTTCGGCCAGCACCACAGATGATAAACCCCTTGTCAGCTGATTTACAAGGAGTCGAACCTAGGTTAAAGGACAGTATGTGTTAGCACAAGTCTCGGGCTATCATGGAATTCGGATAGATGGACGAGCGATGGCGTGTCTGACAAAGTCATCTCTTCCCGCGACAATTTTGCTTTATGCCATAAAGACCTGACTATCACTGATGCTGGGCGGTCTTTTATGCAGCAGGAGAGAGCTCAGAATTTGGAGACATGCCACGCTTTATGCCCTCTAACCTTCGGTCTGGCTTACGAATCTCTGATACTCCTGGTCGTACGTACGGCGACTATTAAGGCCAAGTAGAAGAAACCCAGAACGGTGTTCTTGGTGGGTGCTATAAAGAGGGCACAGAATGGCAGTATCGCACAGGTCACCTTCCCAGGCACGCGACTTTGCAATATCACGCAGGTGCTTAGGAAGTGAGCCGTCGGAGAAGCGTAGAATCTCGACCGTCTTCGAGATCATAGCAGATCGAAACATGGGAGTCAGCAGTTCGGTGCCAGTGTCGAGGTCCACACGTGAAGGCAGGGGTGGCATGTAATCGGGCGGTGCGAGAACACCTTCGAGTGTCCACTCCTTACCGGCGAAGACCGAGCCATAGTCGGACTGAGTGCTACTGCCGCCCGCAGCATCAGAGTCGGACATGTCTTCATCCGGGGCAGGTCCGTACAGAGCAGCAAAGGGTATCTCGTGGACATTGCTCTCTAGCCCTCGAAGTACACAGGCATAGTAGTCCCTCATACCGGAGGCTTCAGATGTCTCCTCCTCGACTGCCTGAATGGTCTTAATTCGCCTTTCGTATAGCACCTCGGGTGTGTTCTCAAAAACGCTGTTGTAGTATCCCAGGTTAGCTCCAGAGCTTCCTGGGACACCTCGAATGAGCCAACCAGCATGCACTTCCTCGTTGTACCCGTTCCTTTCCACGAAGAAAAGGACATTGTTTTCAGAAGATGGCTCCCCAGTAAGATCAGCGTGGTCGAACGCCCTGGCGAACGCGAGGTTGACCAATTCTGGCCAGACTTCATGCAGTGGCCTTCCAAGTGCCCAGGGATGCCGATGGCCCAGCGTGAAGTTGTATGCCTCATTGTAGATTATGCCTGGAAGCGAAGCGCCAGAGGGTCAGCACGTCTCAAAAGCTTGGGGGAAGGCACGAAGAGTGGGCAGGCACGACGAGACAGCACCTGCGTCATGATGACCCACCCTTCATTCAGCCTCTGAGTTGGAAGTAATGGAACTTGGAAGGTAGGTACATCCAATGTATCACTCACAGCGTCTCATCGGACCCCACCAGAGCACAGCAGATTCTCGATCTTGCAGCGTGAAATTCACCATTCTGCGCAGCTCAACGGACCAAGAGGACATGGGTCCCAGCTCTGTTTCGTGCCACGGATAGGCTCGCAGCATGGCAATGTGCTCAGAAACCACCCGGCCCAGTGGCAGCGTTGGTGCAGTCACATCGTAAGGTCCCGCGAGCGATGTGTCTGTACATGTATCTGTGCCTGTGCCTGTGCCTGATATCACATTCACTCCCGCCTGAGGGTCGCTGTTGCTATCTGCGCGCTGCTCGTGAGCATTTCCCTCGCTTGTCCTTGTGCGCCCATGGTATCCCAGCTCCCTGCATCTTTGCTGCAGTGTCCTGACCAGCCATTCACCGTCGTGTTCTTTCAAGTACTGAAGGCCATCTTCCACCCCCACCACGTCCTCCTCTTCAACCTCCACCTGTCGGGCACTGCCCATTGCGGCGAGCTTCCAAAGTCCAGAACTGTAGGCGGCCTGAGTCCCGACACCAACTCCACTGCTCCGGAAATGACATTCATTAATCAACAGACCACATGTCCGTTGGCATCGTGATTTGGGCCTTCATCTCTCTTTTCTTCTTGATGGCCTGGTCCTAAACCTAGACCTAGACCTAGACCCAGACTTCCTCCTACGCGCGAACGGCCGATTAGACTTTTGCCTCGACATCATTTCATTGGAGCGTGTACTGACTCGAGCTCTCTCACCAAGAATAATATCATTCACCTACAGCCCCTTCACGCACCGGAAGAGAGTCCTGACCACGGATCTGTTGCCTTGCCCTTCCTCTCCGTTGGGTTTGGGTTGGCTGCATACCCTGCTAGCCTGTGGGCCTCTGGACGTCGCATTCTCCTCCGATGCGTCGAGAGGCTGTAGCGTTCCTCGTCTGCTTTGGCGCGGCATGTCCTCCACCAAGAGCGATGCTGTTGTAATCGCGAATGCGTTGCTGAAGTCAAACGGTCTCCTCGAAGCGGTATCGTCGAAGACTGTCCAACAATTGTGGTCCGGGTATGGGACAATCTCAAGGGTGCAAGCCGTGTCCACAACCTCTACGGAACGATCGTCGACAGTGTCACTGATTCTCAAACATGTTATGCCTCCTGCGGGCGCAGACGAATCCGAGGGGAATTCAAGAAAAATCATATCTTATTCGGTTGAACAATACTTTTACAAAGCACTAGCACCTTCAATGCCCGAAGACATTGCTGTTGCTGTTGCTCTTGCGCAACACAGAGATGCAAAGGACATGGCAATGCTCATGACCGACCTTTGCGATCAATACCCTATAGCTTGCGAGAAGAGAGGCCATCTAGACCAGACGCAGGTATTCGCTGCACTAACTTGGCTTGCCAGGTTTCATGGCTTCTGGTGGCAGCGTACTCATGATCTCAAAGCAAAGGGTCTAAGGCTACCTCCTTTAGACGAGGCCGGCTCTCCTCAAAAAGAGGGTATATGGTTGAATGGAGGTTATACGTATCTGGCGACACGCTCAACGGAGTATGCCTCCTTGCAGAACAACAAAACCTCGGAATGGTCTCAAAAGCTTTGCGAACCCACTATCCACCCGGAGAGGAGTATTGCGGAGCTTGTAGCTGCTTTCCTGTCTCCGTCAGCCTCTTCGCACTCGCCAATTACAGACTATGAGACTCTGATCTATGGGGATGTGAAATCCGAGAATCTGTTCGCTACGTCTGCTGGTACAGCTGTTGCCTTCTTCGACTTTCAGTACGTTGGCCTCGGGTTGGGCGTTTGCGATCTTGCGAAGTTATTCACATGCTCAGTACCTGCAGAACTACTCGGACAAGGCGATGGTGACATGGCTGCGGGGGAAAGGATCCTTCTGGAGTACTACCATCAAACAATTCAGGAAGTATCGGGGAAGACATATCCTTGGGAGACGCTCGAGGTGCACTGGAAAACCTCTCTGGTCGACTGGCTGCGGTTTCAGGCGAGCTGGGGTAAGTGGCATTTGACGACCCAAGGCAGAAGAAACATCGCTCACAGATACAGGCTTTTGGGGTAACACAGGCTGGCTTGAAAGCCGTGTCCGTCACATACTGAAAGACGAAGAGTGGAAAGCATGGTTGATCAAGATGACCTCTGATTAGCAGTCGCAATTCCATGAGCAAAATTCAAGACGTGCTACCACGTCCATGATTAGGGTTAGGGTTGGGGTAGTAACACATCAACACTCGGCACCGCTACACACATAGGATGGTCTCTTCTTCTGGTGGGAATCAAGAACTTGTCTTTGAAGCTATGTCGACATCCAGCATCAACTGATGTTTCACGAGGCTTCATTGTGACTATACGATGCAACAATTGAAGGAGTGGAAGTGGTCGATTTCACAATGAACGTTAACGCCATGGACCATCGCCAGAAGTGTCAAGACTGAAGACATGCTGAAGACTGACCGCAGATGTATGCAACTGTCAACTGCTACCCTTGCTACCGCTCGTACCCTGCTTTCTTACCTCTGGCCTCACTGCACTGATGCATGTGGTTTGGTCGAGCTGCTGAACAATGGTAGTCTCCTCGCCGAAGGTTGACAGCGTCCACAACAGACGAGCATATACGGGCCACATGTCTCTGGTTACTATCCGATACCATCTGCTCGTGCATTATCTTACGCTTCACTCTCGGCGCATTCTGCTGTGGGTACTTCGCATTCGCCTGCTGCTGACTGTGATGCACGGCTATCTGCCCCAAGCACCATGTGATCAGCAGACATGCAAAGATATACCATGGGGGACGTTAAGTACACATACTCATCTTCGAAGACGGGATTCTCTGGATCGATGCCTCTGACAAGCGCGACGACTAATCTTCTCACCTACTTGTCCGGTGACTCGTCTACATAGTCTACTATCTTCTTCATCTTGAGCACCTTCGATACACGTGAAGCCAAACACCCTGACTGTAATGGGAAAAGAGACAGACCAATAACTACAAATATTGCCCCGTCTGATGAATGCCATCGCTTATCAAGTGCTGAGCCGGCACTGGATGACGAAACTGAGTCTGAACTGCATTTATTCTATTCATAGATGATACACATAACAACCCGCCCGTCAACGCCATCTCAACTGTGTCCCCTCATAGCTTCACCCTCGGGTTCTCTCCCTTGAACAGTACCGGACTGCTGGGGTAGGGGTCAACAATCTTCTTGTTCAATGGGTTCAGCTCTGAAGCTCGGTGGAACATATCCTCGTACACCTTTCCATCGTACCGTCCCAAAGACGAGTTTAGCTGGAAGTCAGGGAACTGCCAGCTGTCTACAAGTCTGACAGCATGTGGGCGAATGTCCTCAAGAAGCTGCATGACAGCCTTGTTGCGGGCAAGACGGATCTGTGCGACCGTCACGGCGGAAGATGTAAAGAATTCAGATGGCTCCTGCTCAATAGTGTGAAGCGCGTACAGGCGGAAGCACTTGTGCATGAGCATGAGAGTCTCTGGATCAAGATCCGAGCTAATTGACGGTGATTGTAGGGTCTCGTAGAAGTTCTTGACCACGAGATACTGCGAGTGGGCGCGAGAGAGCGTGTAGAACTGCGGCAGGAGGCTGTTCCAGCTCTGCTTGAGCTCGTCACGCTGGCGAAGCGCCTCAAAGGTCAAGTAGGCAGACCTCCAAGCATACGCGGCAACGATGTCCTCATCCTTGCCGAGAATGTCAAAAGCCGCACCAATGTCCTGGCGCTTGTGGAAAAAGGTCAAGATCTCGGTGGTGTCGTTACTTGCGTCCTGGTTCTTCTTCACTGTGCGTGCTGCCTTGAGAAGATAGCGTGCGACTTGCTGCGTCAACATGAAGTTGTCACCCTCCCACGTCACGGTTGGCAGATAGTCTGCGTACCAGTGTCCGACACCGCTGAAGGCGCTGTAGCCGTGGCCACCCATGGCACGACGGCATACTTCCAAACCTTCAGCAGCGATGGTTGAGCACAGCGACTTCAGACCGCAAGATGTGCCGTGCAGGTCGGCAAGCAAATCAGAGCCGGACTGAGTCTCTTCAGGTCCTGCGCCGCGCATGGATTGGTCAGCCTTGCTTGTATTCGACTGAATCTTCCTCTGGTTGGCCTCATAGAGAACCATCATGCCCTTGCCAGTAAAGTGCATGGCGAAACAAGCCGCTAGAAGAGGGAGTAGACGAATCTGCACCATTGTGTAGTTGAGGGTCTGATTCTCCCCCTTTTGGCCTTGAGGTGCATCGCGGTCCTGGAACTGCCGACGCACGGCAAGGTATCTTGTGGCGATAGTGACACCACGAGCCAGAGTGCTGCCGGATGCCAGTACAATGTTGCTTCGGACCCAGGTAAGAGTACCATAGATCAAAGAAGGGCTGCTTGGCTGAAGGTACTTGCTCGTGTTTGGGTCGACAGCAGAGAAACGAGCCAGCATGGCGTCATGGGGAACTTTGACTTTGTTAAACAGCAGAAAGCCGTTGTCCATGGTGTTGTAACCGAATTTCGGACCAATGTCTCCTGCGTAGACGTTGGGGAGAAGCTGGTGCGTCTTCAAATCTCTGATCGGCACGACGAATGGGTGAGGACCGTATGGCTTGCCCTTGATCACCAGCTGCGCCATAACGCATGCAAAGTTTGCTGTGCGTCCGAGCGAACCAATCCACCATTTCGAGGCTGTCAAAGTTGGGCTGTGAATGACGAAAGTCTTGTCTTCTGGGTTCCAGATTGCGAGTGTCTCCAGTCCTCGAACGTTGGAGCCGTGGCCGAGCTCAGTCTGAGCATAGCATCCAATGTTCTCATCCTTCTGCGCCGGCACAAGATATTTCTTGTGCTGCTCTGGTGTTCCCTGATCGCGCAGAGTCACCAGGTACATGCCCTCATGCAGAGCATATGGCAGAGGCTCCGAGATGAGGTCATTCGCGACCCGTTTCTCCTCGTCCGACCACTTGTTCTGCACAGCGAGTTGTCTGTATCTCTTCGCCCTGGCCAGTGCCAACTCAAATTTCTCTGTTCGTCCCAAGAAGTAGTCCTGGCTCTTCTCAAAGACCTTTTCGCCCTGGAGAATGCTCAGCACACGGGCCTTGCGATCGAGCGCTTCCTTGGTGAAGAGGAAAGTGCTCAATTGGTCGACATTGACGTTCGACTTCTGACGCTCCTGCGTGAGCAGCTCCGTGCCCTGGGGTCCGGCTGGCTTGAGTGCCTTGACCCATTGAGGTGTTTCGGCCATGATTGTATGGAGAAGTGAAAGGGATGTTTCGATGGCAAATGTCAATGCCGTGAGGAGTATCAACAACACGCAGCTGAAGGGCAGATAAAGATATAGATGACGGCCTCGACTCAGGCGACTGTGGTCCGATGCCGATCAGATGCACCTCGGCTCTTTGGCAGATCAGAACTTAGAAGGCTTGATCCGTTTCTCGGAGTCACGTGAATGAGCATCTACCGGCCGTAACCAGGCCGGGGCGTTGCAAGAGACGGACCTTGCGCGCTGCTGTATGGACAAGCAGATTATTGATTGCGTGCCCGAAGCACTTCCCTCGGACCTCGCTCTTGGCTAAGGCTTCTGCAATTGCATGCCATGGACAATGAATGTTCGATGTGCTTTTCGCACCTTTGTTCGGACTTCAGAGCTGGGGCCTGGCTCTTTGGAGGCTCAGGTAGAGTCTGGTAAGGTAGGGCTGATGCTTTGCGTTCCGATCGCCGGCCTGTAGCGAACATTCCAATGTTCGACTCTCGAAAGACCAATTTGTGGAACTTGTGCTTTCCTCATCAGCGGAAGTCTCGACATGTCGTCTGATCAGAGGTCGAGGGAAGACGCCACTCTACGCAGGAAGAAAGATGCTTCTCATCGTTTCGATACATAAGGATGAGGTCAAGAATGTGCAAGGATCAATGTTTAAACAGATGCATGCGGTAGAACTAGCCGACTGCCGCCGCCCAACAGATTTCTGTGTTCTTCCCTTTGTCCCTCACCACAGCCATGGGCAGGTTCTTGCCTGTCATGGATGAAAATTCCAGCAGATGCGGACTAACATCGGTCTACGAGGCGAGAGAATCTCGTCACAGCTACAACAAGGCAAGGTAGAACTAGGCCCCGACGCCACACGTTCTTAGAAGTTGGTACATGCAGTACAGTACATACCTACCTTACCTAAGGTATAGTGGTATACCCCTCACCAGAAGTATCAGACAGCACTGTTGTTGTGGTCCGGTGCAGCACTACTCGGCCCTTCTACTACTTTTCACTCACGCCATCGCAGAGGTGACCCAACCTATCACTACCTTACATGTACTACTAAGGTATTGTCACCTTACGCGCATCATCACAGGGTAGTCCATTAGGCACATCATAAACCCAGCACCCGCTACTTGCCTCTGCCTCTGCCTCTGCCTCTGCCTCTGCCTCTGCCTCTGCCTCTGCCACCTTAAGGTATTGCCATAGTTGATAGAGAATGCAAACATGGCCATAATGGCGAGCGACAAAATCAACGCCGATCACCTCGAGTTCACGCCGGTCCCCGAACATGAAGGTCAGCTCACGGGCGCAATCGCACTGGCGGCATTGTTCAGCAACTGTGTCGAAGCCTTTGGCCTCATCCACCCAATGCACCGGTGGGACAAGGAAGAACAGCTATTGCTCACCAACCTGGGCCTGCAACAGGCGCGACTGCTCATATGGGGATCTGTCTTGGGCATTTCGAGTCCGCCGGCCTCGGTCACCAACCGTGCTGTGCCAAAGCACCCTTCTCTTGCCTACCCCGACCTCAAGGAGCCGACGTTCTTCGACGCGCGAGACCCCAGGCTGGACGAGCCGCATCTGAGAACGACAATCGAGGACACGCTGAGTACCATTGTAGAGCGGTCTGCCGGGCATTCGCGCGAGGAGATGATGGCAAAGTTTGGATTGAAGATGCCCAAGAGATTCGTGCCTCAGTACGCCAATGCGTTGGACATGACTCGGCTGGAGGCGTTCAGAGAAAGGCATGAGCTTCTACGAGAAGTTGCAGAATCATTTGCGCACATCAACACCCGGCGAACGAATTCAATCATTCGCCAGCCATGGATGATTGCAGATTGCAAGAAGTTTGCTAGCTTCGTGCAAGCAACACAAGAGAAGGTCGACTTTCTGATCGATCTGATGGGAGTCAAAGAGCGCGTCAATCTTTCGATGAGGATGGACATACGCTCTTTCGGCTGGCACTTTTCCGAGGACAGGACCATAATATCACAGGACGTGTCCAAGTTGAGTCTCTTGCGGCAGATTTGCACCACGGACTACCCGGAATATATGGTTGCGATACAGCAAGCGCTGGACAACATCGCCCGCGAAGCTAAAGAGAACGCTGCCATGGCCGTCCAACGACTCGTCGAACAATCATCGATGGCTCAGACACCGAGCACCAGTCATGCTCCTCATCAGCAACCCAAAAAGTCTCGCCCAGCGCTCCTAAAGCTATTCAAGTCGTTCACTAAACCCAAAGGTGGTGTCAGCGTCAGCAGGCCTCCGTCCCCACAAACTGAGCCTGACCGCGAGAGATCCAAATCTGATGCAGGTCCTGTGGTCACAGGCAATGGTGCTTCGTTGGAGCGGACCAGGTCAAAGAGTGTCGGTGGCCCTGTTGAAGCCCCGGTTTTGGACGACAGTCTTATCCACAAGTTGGAAAAGCTTGCCACACAGACGTCGACGTACGATGGACGCCCAGTTAGCCCAGCCACAAGCAGACACGATCAATATCACGGTATATCGAGGTGTCCAACAAAGGATTTACACCAAGGGGATTACTGAGATGCGCTTAGTTGGAATTGGGAGGAGTCATATTTGTTCATTATACCCGTATGAGCGTTCAGACCTGCGCAATGCTGCTCACATTCGCACACGCTTCCGATCGCATGCGTATCGCCAAACGACCAAGTTGAGCATGTTTCGAAGACCTGCCTTGAAGGGTTTTTTTTGTCAATGCCACCGCAATCAGGAGAGGATTCCTAGACGCCGCTTCCGCTGGACTGCCACCCAATACTCAGACTCGCTAGCTCAGACATATGCAGAACCATGGACAATTCCTCAGAGCCGAACTGCAAACGCTTTCTTCGAACTGGCTGGCTGGCTGGCTGGCTGGCTACCGAGCTAGAAAGCAGGCATTAGCAGGCTGCAAATCTCAGGTTCAGTCTACTCACATAGCATTGTTGTGTGGCGCTCATCTGGTCTGTGCTCGATATAATCTCCCAGTACTTTTGCAAAGTGCGAAGCATTTGCGAAGCACTCCCGCAGAGGTCTCGGGTCAGCTGCAGCGCAAGATGCATCCACGTTTCCATCGCGATTACAGTTCGGAGAGAAATGATATCGTCCAAGACCTGCATGCGGCGAAGCAATTGGTCTGCGCTGTCATCACGCGCATCTGCTAGCACAGAGCTAGAGTGACCTTCTGCAATAAGCAATTTTACGATGCAAGAAGGCGATACGTGCTCTGCCTAGCCACTGACAGCGATCCTGAGAGAGGCGTTCTGCTGAAGCCATTAAGCACTGCTGGGTGCTCCGCTTGCTAGGTCCAGGTTTCTCAGCGTCAGGGCTGCGTGGTCTTTCATGATGTTGGTCCTGGTAGCAATGGCTCTCATCGCGACGATACCTCGACCTTCGCCGGGAGAATCCTTGATGGCATTCAGCTTGGACATCTTGAAGCGAGACGTCGGGGAGGACATGACACTTTCATCGCCAAGCGGTTCTGGGAAACGTCTTCTTTCGAAAGGTCGATCACTTTTGTCCTTTTCCACCCCTGTGTGGGTCGGAAATGGGTAGATTGCACGCACCCGCTCACTGAAACGAGATCCAAATGCAAACGACAGTGGACTACTTGCATTATCGTCGTTAGCGAGTGTGACATTCATTACTGCATACATGCAATACAGAGCAGCGCTCTTCATGGTGCCCGCCATCGGCCCCATTTCTCCGCTCAGAATTTTCTAGACATGCTGCTCTCGCCAATCATATCGAAAGATCACTTCGGCAAGGGCGATTGCCATCCCCTTACTTATAATTCAGCTGCGAGGCGACGTTGATGTATCCCCCCGTTCCCTGGCCTGCTGTGCTCATGTCGACCTTGTTGACCGTAATCTAAAGAGCGGATAATTAGCATCGTCTTGGAGCGCGTCGGGACGAGGAAGTCTTTGCGCACCTGCTCATTGTCAGAGAAGTCCCATTGTGCGCGACAGAATGGGCATGTCACGGCCACACCAACACGTGCTGTCTTTGCCTTGGCCCACTCCCTCAAACACTCCTGATGAATCGAATTGCCGCAGGTAGAACACCCCTCGGTCTCCCCGTTTTCGAGCTCGGTGAAGCAGACCGCGCAGTCGCCCTCGACGTCTTTGCGCTCTCCATCTTTTAGATCGTCCGTGACCACCTGTGCTGGAAGCGGAGGTGCCGCTGCGAAGACTTCCTTGAGCTCCGAAGAGAGGAAGGCTTTCTGATACTTCAGGTGCTCCGGTGCCTTGAGGACGTTGTGTAAAACCTGCAAGCGGTGAGCAAAAGTACACGCGATGTGCGAGACATTGCAGGACTACACTCACGTAAATGACATGTTTGCACTGCGGAGCTTCGACGCCTTTCTTCTTGAAAAGGCCAGCAGCAGCGGGACAAGTACACGATGGAACATGCTAAAAAGGGCAAAAGGGTCAGCAACATCTCAGACAATGAGCAGGGGCAACGGGTTCTCGTGCGTCCTCTCCGAGACTATGGCGGTCATTGGAGGCTGGAAAAGCCAATGCGAGCCATTATTGGATGTGTCGTCTGTGGAGGGTGTCACGTATGTGCCTGTTGCCCTTTGCTTTACTCACGCTGATGCGGACCGAGTATACGTTGCCCTTCGAGCCTGCAATCTGCAGGCTCTCACACGGGCAATCAATCTGGTTGGCATGGCAGTCGTGCTCGACACTTCGAAGGCGACTGAGAACGAACATTTTATGGGTATTCGCGCGATCAAGAAAGCCGTGGTACTCCTCAGAGGGCGAATCGATCAAAGCTGCTAGGCGCATTTCTTTCTCGCCTGGCTGCAGCTTCTTGATAGACTCCAACGTCTCTCTGACACGGTTCTCTGCCTGAGTTTGCATCCAGTCATTGCCCTTCGATGTCCCGCTGCTGGCTGGGACGGCGAAGATCAAAGGCTGCTTGCGCCAGCGGGTTCCCCACCTGAGCCACGTTAACAAACAAGCTCATGGTATTGAGAGGCCAGGAATCGTATCGCCGACCGAGAAACGAGTAGCGAGCCGAGCGAGACTCACGCGATGATTGTGCCGGCAGGAGGCGAACCGTAGAGTTGACCAGTTGCAGTCGCTGGCTTCTTGGCCCGCTTCTTCTTCTTGGGTCTTTCTTGCTCGGAATCATCTTCAAGCTTGAACTCGTCGGGATTATCGTCTCTGGTTTGCTTCTTGCCTGTCTGTTTATTGGACAGAATTTGGGTGGAAGCTTCGGCATTGATGAGTTTGTCAGTGGCAGTCGTGCCCTGGTCGCTCTCAGACTTGACCTTGGCTTTGGTGGAGTTCTTGCGGACTGGAAGGGCAAACGCCTCGTGCTCTTGCTCTGACTGGAAAGTCGTCACTTTAGTACGGGTCCGACCAGAGCGTCTCGGGCCGTCGATTTCCATCTTGCTGAGTGTGAGCGGTGGTCAATACTAGTTTGGCATGGTCTGAGGTTGAGATGTGAAGCTCGAGGTGAATTTCACAATTCCTAAATAGGAATGAAAGCGACGCGACCAAGGCATCCAGTTTTGAGCTTTCCAACCTCACCCCATCACGCGTCGCGCCTTCATACACATGCTGACAATGCGAATGAGTATTGGACGAGGCCCAAGGAACCTTCCGAAGATGCCAACATGCGGTGATTGTCTTCAGAGCTGTCAGAGGTCTATGGATTGAAGCAGTCGCCCGTCAAGTGACGGGCCGCCAAGGCCCCATCGAATGATTCTTCCATCGACAGCTGTGCCTATACAGATCGCGTTACCCGAATGGTGGTCGTTTCCCTGAGAGTGTTCCTTCAACACGTTTGACATACGAACTGTGAGCACTGAATCGAATTCTTTGGAAGCACCCCCCAGCTTTTTCGTACTTTGCAGCTCACTTGCCTGCTCGGCGCGACTCAGACACAGACACCCTGCATTTCCATATCCCGCTCCTAAAGACTCGTGCGTGCATTGCTCTGTCGCCGCTGCGTCCAGCTTGCTTGGCCATCCGGCAGACGTCCTCCTGATCAAGCCCAGACACCATCGATCGGATGCGTGCATACCGAAGGCGCGGCATCTACTAACACTCTGATCGACCTATCCATGTCTAGTTTGTGTTCTTCACATGCGTTCATCGCAAAAGACAGCCCAGGAAGTTTCACTAGAGCTTCTGCGATGCGCGAGGAAGTGAGCTCGCTTAGAAACAGACCGAAGGAACTTTCATATCTTTTTTGATTGGATTGACAATGAATCCTGGATACGGCACGGCATGGCATCTGAAACCTGCACAGCGTCTCGATGCATCGAAAGGCTGTAAGTCAACGACGTGGAAGCCTCATTCGTTCGATGGCTTTCCATTCTCTTGTGTCGTATCTGCTGAGGTTCTTTCTCAGAGACGAAGGGAGCATCACTCCAGTTTATGAACCAACTGCTGATCAATCACTATCCTGTGAGCTGTGAATCAGTCAGCGACCATGTTGAGGCTCCTTCCTGAAACGGAAGGAACGACAAGCTAGCATCCCGATCAACAGAGAGGCGGTCTTTCCCGCCGCCAGATCTCACAGCGACTGTATACTTGCCATTCTTGGAGCTCGAGTTCATGTCTCCCAGATGTGCGACCAAAAGGGGCAATAGCTATGTCGTCGTGGCTCGTTGCTGAAACCACATGTCACATTAGCTCATCTGGATCGAAATCACCAGCCAGCTTGCGATCTCTCGCAAGGAGACAAGGTCTTGGAAATGGCCACATGCTCTTCCATCCTCACGCATCATCCTGGGACAACAGGCGCTAAGAGCGGTGAGCGGATGTGCATTCACTGATGGTCTATGAGTGATTTGGGTGCCTCCCGAGAGACAGCATAGACGTACTGCGTGGGCGTCAGTGCGGAATACAGCATTGTTCGACAGTGTGCATCAGATGCACGGAACTGGGACCGTAGTTCAACCCAATTCACGCATTCATCAGTCTCACATGCAGGGAGCTTAACATCTACTGACGTAACATAACAGAACTTTGCTATCGCGGTTGGTCTGCCAACTTCTCCCCGTGTCGTTTCACTATGTATATCGCCATAAACTCGGCAGCTTGCAGGGCAAAGCCGCATGACAGCCGTCTAGATAAACGAATCAACAGATCGGGCGCAAACTACATCTGCAAGGGTAGGAGGTCGCCGACGTAGCGTCCAAGGCGATGAATCTTCGCGATTCAGCATTGGGAATCTCCGCGATTCGGCATTGGGAATCTGCTTTATGTCAGTGGTATATAGCTCGGGCGCGATTTAAGTCCCAACGCTGGTGGTTCTCAGGGGTCATCTCGAAAACAACCAGGAAGAGAATGCAGTGAGATCTAGAACGGAGTTGTGCCCTGTAGCTTCGCTTCTACATTCTTGCGCGGGCTAGCATCAACGATTTCGCACTGCAAAGGTGTCCGTAAAGCCGTTGATTGCCTTGATATGATGATACTTGCCGCTGGAAGACCGTACAATCTCGCGTCATGTGCGCTACAGGGGAATCGTGAGCCGAGAACCATGACCGAATGAGCTGTACTGATGATGACAGCCTTTGCGAGAAACTGGTGGTCTTGAAGACACCAACAAAAGCCACGGCACATCAGCACGCTCTGGAATGGTCGAGGACCAAAAGCCGTCGTCGGGTTGTGGGGATACCTACGAGTCATTGATTAATGATGGGTTCATCGCGTCTGTCCGGGCCTAGACATGGGCACCATAAAGGATTGCGTCTTAAGTGAGACGCCGTGCAGCACCGCGCACAGATCGTTGCGCACGCATCACTCCGTGGACCAGTGTTTGCTGCACTGAAGCTCTAGAGGCCGCCCGACGTTGTGTCTCGCAAAATTCCAAGCAGCAGCATTCTGCGGTTGCTAGGGAGGTATCTGTACCCGCTCGAGATGGCCTACCTGCGCGCCAACGGTATTTGCCTCCGCATCCAAGCATAATCTAGGATCTGTACGTACCCTTTAGCGTGGGGTGTTCTCTCCGACCCCAGCCTGTTCATGCTGGAGTGGCGGCCGAGTACTGCCGAGAAGTGCTGGGCACAAATAGGCCTGCTGGGATGACGAGTGCTTTAACAAATACCAAATGGTTCCGATCGAGAGCCGCAACACGTTGACGCTGTCCTGTCGCTTCACTGATCAATTGAAGAGTCGAGATGTTGGCCTGGCCTCTCGCCATCTCCATCACCGACCAAAGCTACTCCGCACGGGAAGAGGCCACGTTGTTCAGCGAGGGCGGCTCGCGCGCCATGGTTGAGATGCGATTTAGCACCAAGCCCTGGCCCGTACCGTGCATTAGCACCCCTCACACGCGCACCCCGCCGGACCCTCACATCATGACCTCGTCTGCGAAACATGCGGAATGCCTGACGAGAATAATAGTGTCCTTGTTCGTCGAGCAGCTTGCCGGCAGTTCGCATGCATGATTTGACCAGCATGAAAATCCGATTGTTGACCGAACTGCTATACCACGAGCCTCTGGACGGGCAATTTAACGAACACCAGATGACGGTATGATTCGTGTTGATCACAGCGATCAGTCCGCACACTCTCACATTGGAATGCCCAATGCAGTAACCAATCCCAATTGGCGAGCGCCGCAGAGGCTCCAATAACGAGGAACGAGGAGGATGCAGACTTTGTAAGCCGCAGGGCGTTGAAACAGTTTATTCGCGTAGGCTTGCCCATCGCGATGCTTCGCAATCGCCTGGAGCGAGGCAGCGGGTTCTGCTCCTCACTCCCCATGCAGCTGCCTTTAGGGCAAATGCCAAAGGGTCGGGTCTCTCCATCTTCCATTCAGGTTGTGAACGCAACGCTCAGCTGCATCACAGGCCAGAGTACATATTCTACAGCAACTATGCAAAGCTGTATTAAGCGTCGAAGATGTACTCAGACAGAGCTGTGAGTCTTTGTTCGACCGAGAGACCGAAGGTCACGCCTTGGCTCGTTCAAGTCACAGAGATACCTTGCCCGTGGACGCGGACGGACGCGGCTTGGCTGGGCCCTTGCTATCACACCCACGCTATTTCATGCACGTCGACGCTTCTGTCCGAGTTTGCGTGATCTGCTAAGCCAGTGCTAGGGCCAATTCGTGCACGAGGCAGCTGCTTAAAGACCCACCTCTGCGCTTTAATTGGCCATCAAAGTCATCGTGCCTGAGACTCTGCTTCTGCGAGCCTCACCCAACAACTCACGCCTTGCTCTTCTCCAATTTTCCCTTCTTGTTATATGCGTACCTCCGCTGCCCGCCTTTTCTTCTCTACCTCCAATTTTACTGCACCCATTGCACCATAGCATGCCATAAGACCAACACCAGTTGGCATCGGGAACAACCTTGTCACGCCATCTCCATCATTCACTCGACACATTACGCCACTCGACGTCCGTGCGGTCTGCGTATGATTCACAGCCTACTGAAATACTTTTACTTCTTCGACCGCACATCCGTCGAGAACAAACGACCTTTCCGACGACCCGGCAACAGCATCCTCTAATACTTCTATTATCTGGCATCGGTACCCGACACCTGTATCGACAGATACAGCATCACCATCATGGACTGCTTCCAAGATTGCTGCCTTTTCTGTGACCGCGACTCACCAGATGGTCCATACTGCACACAGCAATGCAGAATGGCCGACATGGAAAAAGCCAGCGTGTCGAACCCGGGCTCGCCGACTTCTCCTTCGACCTTCAGAATAGATCAGAAACGAGACGCCCGATACCAGTTGTCACCAGCATTCAATTTCAACCAGGAACGAACGCCTGGCTACGACGCTCCTGCAGTGACTGACTCAAAGCGACCACGCTCTTCATACTTTATGTGGTCTTCACCATCTCAACAACAAGAGCGACCGTCGCCGGAGGAACGCTCGTTATCACCGTCATCGTCCAGAACGTCATTGTCATCAACGACCAGCGCTTCGAGTATTACTTCCCGTGGTGGCTTTCTACCGCAAACCAACAAAGAGCTCCAAGACTACTACAGTCTCTTCGACCAAGCCCGCGCGGCTAAACGAAAATCGAGTACCAGGTGATGACAGCCACCCCCGACCTTGCATTTCTTTCCTCTCTGGCGGATGGAACTAGATCAATTCTACATCACTTCCGGTTTGCTATCGACCGCGAGGTACTTCACTGCTTCTTTACGCAATGTCCGAGGTTTCTGGCCACCACAAAACCGAAGAGCCATATGTTTGGATTTACATCGCGACTGTACTACTAAAAGCATACGAATGGCGGAACGATGTATCTGATGGAGGAGTATTGGGAAAGTCGGCGTTTGAGAAATGGCCGCTGAGCCAATTGCATGATGGAACCGCGATGTGTGTTTTGGGTGTAAGGATGAAAGGAATATGCCACAGCTCTCGCCTGTTGGCTTTTATTTTTTGTGTTGTCTGCTACTATGGAGGATACCCTTGCTTGCATTTGGTGCGATTGCGCAATGAGTGAGAAGTTGAGAACGTTTCAAAATGGTGGAGCTGTAGCTCACGGAAGAGACGAGGGTGATGCATGCGGCAGTTTCAGCACTTTGTACCACAAGGCCTCGATGGACACTGGTATTGGACATGTTTGCTTGGATCACAAGGCAATCAATCTTGGATATTGATGAAACGATTTACATTAGTCCCAAATCCAAGAAACCCTGATACCTACAGTAGGCATCGATCGCTGCGCGACTTTCCTTATGCTTCACACGTCAATCCTGACTCGTTTCGGTACTTACATATCAGCCTAATGCGCCTTCGACTTCAAGCTCTCATTACGCATACCGATGACATCGGTGCAGTAGTTACCTTACACTCTGCGAGACAGCTGCAGCTGCAGGAGGGTTGGCCGACTCACACTCTTAGCGCCCGTGTGACCCTACGAGTCTCGCACCCCGCTCGGCATCCACCTTCTCGCCAACCTCTTTGCCTGTATCTATAGCGGAAGCTACAGGCCAGCGATGGGACCCCGGACCCTGTATTAATGCCATCACGATGATCACCGTAGACTGGTCGGCAACTTATCGGTACAAGACTGGAAGATCGATCTCCGTTTTCGAGCTACTGTACTCCGAGAACAACAGATGGAGGGGGAGTGGGGAGGAGGCAGGAGCTTGGAACTGCAGTGATTGCAGTCTGCATCGCTTCTGCATGCGTTATCTCCAGTGCGGTGGTCGCTAACGGACCATGATGGCTGCGGGCTTGTCTTCCAAGGTTTTTTGAAAGCGGGAGAGAAGTGGTGGAACAGCGGCCACATTCGAGCAGATTGTGAAGATCGCTAGTGTAACACTCGAAGTCTCGAAGAATGTTTGTACTAATCTAAATTTGTGGAAGGACAGTTGCGGGCAACTAACCTACAAACCATCCTCGTCATTTCGCTGTACATCGTGCTTCTTCGTCAGTATCGAGGCCGCGTAGATCGTAGCTACTCGAAGCTGGTATCGTCCAGCAATGCCTTTGCCTTGTTGACTACCGCCACAACGTCTCGGGTCCCCAAGGGGTGAAGGAACGGGCTTGTTTTTGGGAACACAGCACGGTTTCGATGATCGATCCATTGTAACAGCTTCATCGGGGCATTACACTCCAAACTCGCTGTGTTATTCGTCTCCGCTATACCAAGTTACCGGGCTCATCACTCTTCTTCCGTTCATCGGCGGAGCCCTCCGATGGCGTACCCTCCTGCCCCATCAGAGGCTCTCGGTCGGCCACATAAAGTACTCCATCAACAGCCACCGGGTCCTCGCCACTGGCATGCAAGTACCAATAGGCGGCGCCAACGAACAATGCTCCCCCAATCACGTTCCCAATCAGTGCAGGCACCAAAGACTTCCAGATGTAGAATCCTACAGAAATTTTCGGGTCGTGGTGGAATATTGCCGTTGGAATGAAGAACATATTTGCTACGACGTGGTCAAGCCCTGGAATATACGTAAGTCTCGGGTAGCAGAAAATGTAGGAGGATGTTTACCTAAAGCAACAAAAGCGAATGTAGGCCTAGGGTGGAGAGTTAGCTATGTTTCGCGCCAGTTCGCAAATGGTTCAGCCTGGCAAAGTCCAAGAGACAAGCCCGGACTACCTTGCATAAATCCTGCCGTTCATCCACTTACCACCAGATGGCCATCACCTTGGAGAAGTATTCTCTTGCCATGAAAGCGAGGAAACAAGCCAAGCACACAAGCCTTCTTCAACATTAGGCGCTTTTCGCTATGTTCATGACGTTCTATCATGTAGGAGACTTACCAGTTGGCTCCAATACCACGGAGGAAGATTGAGTACCATGCCGGGGTTACCATCTTGGTGTTCGCGAAGGTAATGGCCTCCTGCTGATACGCCGCGGCATCGAACACACCTAAAGGATCAGCAATGTCTCGGACTACGAGAGGGAGAGCAACAGCTTTTGATGCATTCTCTTTGAGACTGTGGCGAACCTCCATATCCAGTGATGATGGCCACAATGAAGAGAGAACCAGCCAAGTTACCCCAGAAGGTAACGAACCAGTGTATCAACATCTTCCAAACCGAAAGGCGGCGCTGGAGGACAGAGATCGTAGTGATCTGCACACATCAATCACCAACTGTTTGCCTGCTCGTGTCCGGTGAACTGACCATGAAGGATCCTGTGCAAAGGTCGGTGCCGGTGACGATGACAAGAGTGAGTCCAAAAGGGAAGACGAGCGCGGCAAGCGTTCGAATGAGTCCTGGTGCATTCTCTTGGAACCAAGGCGCGGTGTTGGTGCTAAGCAACACTGCGCAGGCGAACGATAAGAGCATGCCAGCCATTACAGAGCTTAAGAACATTTTGTCGAGCCTCATGTTCGCCTTGGCGACACCCGCCCGTCCGATGAGCTCCACAGTCTCCTTGGGCGAGTACGCATTGACTGGGAGGGGGATTAGCGTTGCGGCCATTGTCGACACGTTTGGAAGCAGAGACCATACCGATTACATTGACGTGTTGCTGCATTGTGGGCAAGACTTCCGGAAATCGAACCTGTTTGGCAAGTCAGAAGCACAGGAAAGAAAAGTGATTGTAGGAACCAAACAAATATTTCATATGCCAGAACGACACCACTGCCTCCTATATACTTAGAGTCCGGAGACTTTGTATGAGTCCTACCCATTAACCGCTTTACCAATGCAAATCGCCCACATGCTGGAGCGCTGTATCGACTTCCCGAGGTTCTTGATAACGACACAACGGTCGATATGGTCTCGATCTCATGCCTGCGACACCAATGAGCATTCGTTTCGCCCAATGCACGAAGATCGTTGCCGAGGACGTAGAGAAGCTTGATAGTCAGTAACATGCGTCGACGAGAAATCGCAGAACGTTGACATCAAATCGTAGAGCTTGGTAGTCTTGGTAGTCTTGGTACACGATAAGAGGCGGATGTAGTGGATGAGGAGGTCCGCTGTTGGAAGTAGATAAGAATATTCAACGCATAGGGCATAGCTGACTCTTGGCAACAGGTCGATCATATGCTGTTCATAGCCATCTTGGCGCGATCGACGAGATATCGAACTTCTTGTCTGCGCCTTCGCCGGTTGTAAGGCTCGCATATGGTATTGGATGCTTCCCTCAAGCCAGATGAGAATTTGATAAGCGATATTCGTTATTCATATCCGCGGACATGGCTTGCTGATAACGGGACCGGTTCGCCGTCTCCCTGTGCGTCCCTTGTGCTTATCCGCCTCAGTAAGGTGCTCCAGTTTCTCCAGTTTCCCGGGTCGTGGGAATGGCAGTGCGGAACGCCAGATGAATGTTGACGCACTCGAGCTCGGCTCCGCAAGTAAGTTCAATAGCAGATGTCTGACGGGTTATACTCAGCGAGATAACTATCCTGTTAGATAGCTTGAAGTTCATTAGCTCGGCAGTTGCCACTCAAAGAAGGACACAGCAATAAACCGAGCGAAAAAAAGGGATGGAGTGCTGGACCCTGCTTTTCGATGCTACTCAGTTCATCGTCAAAATTTGACATCATGCGCAACGAATGCCCCTTCATCCGCTGCAAAATCGGCACGAATGTATGTCACCAACCCACTTTACCGGCTGCGGCGCCAACGCTCACTCCCCGAATCAACTGCCCGCCGTACTTTAACCAGTACCGCTGACAGCAAGCTTCATCAAATGGTCCATGAAAGTCTGCAGGCTGACATCGTCGGTGAAAATTGTTTGCGCCGTCTGGGTAACGCCTCCGTAACTAGAAGAGGTGTGTGTTGTCGATGGGTTGAGCTTTGCGAGGAGGAAACGGGCCTGGGAACCGCCTGCATCACAGACGATGAACCGGGGTAGAGGGAAACGATCTTGGATAAGATCCTGCAGAATGGATGGTCAGCAAGATACTTACGTTGAGCTAGGTGGATGGAAGAGCTTACCTTTGCGTCTTGCTTAGGAGCATCAAGAAGCTCACTGAAGTTCTCATAACCCTCCATGTCCTGGTAACCAGCTTTCCTCCATTCGGCCATAGTCTCGCCATGGAAGATGAGGATGTGGAAGAATGTGTCGAGAAGAAGGATAGTCTGCGGCTGAATGGACGTTGAATCCAGCAATACAGGCATGGATCCTTCCTGGTCGAATGTGTACGAATCTAGGGTGGGTTGAATCATGACCAGCGAGTTTGACACGTCCTCGTGGTTCAGCACATGGCGGTAGAAAGCAGTCTCATCGGGCGAGTTGTTGAACACCTGTAAGAATTGTGATCGACGGAGATGGAACATGAACTGTGGGTAGAGTGTAAAGTTCTTTTCGAGACGGAAGCTGGACGGGTCGTCTTTCCTGTACTCCGCGAAGCGGGAGCAAAGGCGGATGAGCATACGGTCAACCCATCGTAAGACGTCTGGGCCATCGTCAACCTCGGCTTTGAAGACGGCGATTCGGCTCATCAGCACTGCGGCGGCTTCTTGGTCAAAGGACTGTGCGATTGCTGGATCACCAGAGGGTCCACTCATGTTTCTACCGACCGTGGTAACGCGAAGGTGATATTGGCCTCCACTGTGCTGGTAGTATGTAAGGAATTGAATAAGTCCCTTTTGTGGTCCTTGTTGCATGGGCGCGGCAGGCCCTCCTTGCGAAGCGATTTCAAAGTAGACACCATATGAAGCTGCTGGGTCGATGGAGCACATCTTCCAACTGCAGGTATTGCCAATACCGCACTCCGTCTCGCCAACAGAGCTGGACTTCTTGTTGAGCGAGACAGCGTGACCGATGAGACCAGTAACCTTGAGCTCTTTTGTGGTCAAGACCTCAAGGGAGGCGTTGAATCCCATGGTAAGATTGCCCTGTTCGTCCGCATCGAAGATTTTGGAAAATGACTGCTTGTACATGGACGATGTGAAGGAATCCGTGAGGATGATGTGTCCACCAGTACTATTGGGCAGACCCTTCATCTCCAGAAGACCGACCTGATCCAGACACCCCGCAAAGATGTCCACCACGTGTCCGTTGTGCGCGACACGTTTCGCGAGTGTGTCGTAGAACTTGAGAGCCTTCTTGTAGTACTTGATGTTGTCCCTGTCGATGTCGTGATGGGAGCGAATCTGCTCCTTGAGCTCGGGACCAACAACCATTCCAGGACCCTCGGTCGCTGGGCCACCAGTGAAGAGCATGATACGAGCACCTGAGTTCTGAAAGCTCGTCTCAAGCAGACCTGTGGCCACGGACAGGGCAACACCAGTGCAGCGAATGGCACGCTTGTCGTTTGCTACCGGCCATGGATCCTTTTGCAGGCTCTCCAGCACGTTGGTGAGCTGGAACTCGCACTGCTGGACGGGCAGCAGGAAGCGTGCCTGGGCACCTCCAACCGGCGGTGCTGCAGGCCGGCCTGGCTGAGGTTGTGGCTGCGCTCCGGGCCTCGCACCGCCGCCCAAGGTGAGACCCAGCATCTCCTGCACCTGCTTCGCGCCGTAGTCCTTGTTTCCACGGAACACATATGACTTTGCACACTCTGTGTAGCCCAGCTCGTGTACCTGCGCCATGGTGCCATATGTGATGAGACCCACCAGAGAGTGCGGCGGCAGAAAGGCAAGAGCATTGATGATGCTGTCGCGCAAGGCCTTGAGCGAATCCTCCTCTTGACACGTGTCCACGACGAAGACGAAGATGGGTGGTGTTGGCGCGGGACGGGCAAGCCGGTACTCGATCGTGGTGCTGCCAGGGTGAAGCTCCGGGGGAATCTGACTCTCGCTGATGTCCTTGTAGTGCGGCGGCAGGTTGTTGCGTTGCAAACAGAAAGGGCAGATCCATATCCGCGCGCGCATGTCGACCTGGCAAAAGGGATTGAGCACTGCTCGACATGGCGGCTTGCATGTGACAGGCTCGTACTGCAGCAGGGGCGTAGCGTCCGCCTTCTCCTTCAGCGGGGTGTACAGAGCGCCAATGGGCACAACCAGCCGGCTGGCTTCCATGCGCGAGGAAGGAAAGGTGTTCCATGATAGACGAATGCCGTCGCGGTCTTCAATGTCCGACCATTGCTCCTTGAGCGCTTCGTGATCCATCTTGACGTGCGGCTCCGCTGGGACGCGCTGCTCTGGAGTAGCTCAGATCGGTGGGAACGGCGGAGACTGGTGGTATTTGGGAGGATGACCGGAGCGGAGTGGGTGAGGACGGTCAGCTCGGTGTCTGGCTAGGCGGCGTGCAATAATGCCAACGCGCGCAACGGGGGGATACAATATAAAGGGTTCCGCGGAAAGGCCATTTGGCAGAAGCCAGCTCGCGAGACGTCGTCAGATTCGAGCCTAGGCTGTAATGAGAATAGTTCTACCTTAGTGCGCACCTCAGCTTGTTGATGACTGATGGGCCGACGTTCATCAATTTCGCTCGTTTCCTGCCGGCTTTCTCTTCTTCTTCCATCTACAACATTCATGCCCGGCGCTACCATACTACTGATTTGCGACGGCCCCTGCTCTCCGTGGCGTTGGCTGTCCTCGCGCTGTGGCACAGATTGAAATAGTACGAAAATTGCTGGGCACCTGACAAAGACTTTCGTCCGTTTTGGATATCATGATTTTGAAGGAATCAGCGTTCGTAACATCCCCGACCTTCCCCTTTGCCCTCATATGTAGAGTGATTCTCGAAAAGATATAGCTGCTGTTGACGGTCATCTCATCGATACGCTCGGTCGACGAAATCTTCATCTCAATGACTTATTGTAACACTCGAAAGAGTGAGTGGAGACAACACAACAGCTTCAGGCCCGAACCGGACGAGTCATACAAGGTCTTTTTTGTCATGCTCTATCGTACATCTATCAGCGCTAACCACAGCTCCCCATCCCGCCCTCCCCTCGCACCATCTTGGCAGTAGCCTGCACCAGGCTCACGCCCATCACAAAGCATCCAAACACGATGCACACATACGCAGCGTACGTCTCCCACGTCCGCCTCTTCGTAAGCTTGACGAAGCATAGCGGCGGGAGAATATAAGCAAGCGCACATGCGCTTGTCGCGCCCACGAGCTCAAAGACAATGCCAACATCACAAGTGATGAGTGCCATGCCCATGGCTGCAACCACCAAAGAAGTCGTGAAAATCAGATGGCGATTCGGCTCAAAAGGTTCTGTGGGAAAGTAGTAGAGCGTCATGACTTCGCGGCAGACGAAGCATTCGAGTGGGAGGGTGGTGAGCATGTTCAGGCCGAAGCAGCTAGTTGAACCACTCGTCAGCAACGATCGGGAGCCTGCAAATAGAACATGAGCACTTACAGTCGTGCTATGTTGACCATGATGTTGTTAGAGGGGAAATTGTTGAGGATGTTGGCCTGTGTCCGATCACCAAAGCACAAGTAGCCGGTCAGTGCCATGGTCAGACAAGCCAACATCGAAACACCGGTGGAGTAGTGCGTAACCTTTGCAAAACGGTCCATGGTAGGTGTCCTGAGAGAGCCATAGATGAGGAGACTGTTGTGATGGCAAACAAATGCAAACGATATGACTCCAATGGCTTGAATGACGCCGCTGTTGATGAGCAAGCTGCCTTTCAGCTGCCCTCGCGAGTCCGCCGGCATCATTGGGCCTTGCGTGACGACTGTAACTATGATGACCACCATACTGATCAGCGCCAGCGTGCTCGCTTTCGCGAGCTAGAAATCGTCAGCTGTGCTCCGATCCACAAAGAATGGGAAGACGTACCATGGCAATGTCCCTGTACAGGGAAAGAGGGTACGATATGCCCAAAGTGAACAACACGATGATTGCCCTCCGATTGGTGAGCAGCCAAAGTACCGGAATGGTATGCAGAGTTGGGAAGAGGGCCCCCAGAACCCTTGGAATCGTGTCCCCAATGATGATGCAGAAAGCAACCATTCCCCCAAACGCGAATGCCCATTGAGCAACCGATATTGCCACAAGTCCAGACTTTCCAAAGCAATGCTCCATGGTAGATTGGAAGGAGTTGGCCCCGCTGAGCTTTGAGTTGGTAACAATAAGTCGAATGGTCCAGTCAACCGTGATGGTCAAGATGATCAACAATGCAATCCCGGTAAGCAAGCCAGCTTGTTTGAAGGCGTATGGCTGCCCAATAATCCCTGCGCCAATAATGCTATTTGCCATGTTCATAAACGCACTGCGCAACCCGCTCTTTGGCCGCGAAGAGTCCAATTCCGTAAGTTCAAGGCCGTTGGCGACAGAGACGCTGGGTGCCTCGATGCCAGTCAGGAGAGGCGCCCGCTGGTAGTCTGAGCCAACATCCCCATTCATATAGTCCTCCTCATCCATCCAGTCCTCTTCGGCTTGTCTTTCGCCATGCTGCTCCCTTGTTTCCTCCACGTTGAAACGCACTCTATGCGGCGTCCGCGGTTCGCCATTTGGTCGAATCTGAGCAAACGAAGACTGCCTCCGCGGCGGTGGACCCGGATGTGCACTGCCATTTCTCCTTATTGGCGATGGCGGTTTGGAGTATATCTCGAGCTCCTCATCGGGTGAATCCTCAATGTCCTGCTCCCGCTGCAGCAGTCCTACTGCTTCGTGCTCTTCGCTGTCCAAATTGCGCGCAGCCTCTGGGGCGGTGGTGTCGTCTCTGGCCATGACAGGGCATTGTCGCTATTCGCAGGATTCAGGATTGCATGGCTGGCTACGAGAGTGGATGCAGCGAGTGAATACGTAAGCTCTTAGCGCGCAACTTATTGAACTGCGAGACGGAAGTGGCCTTTGTTCAGATTTGCGCTTGGCTGAACTATGGTGCTTCTGTCCAAGTGGCAGCTCTCGAGTAGTGTCGTGTTGTGGATCAGGAAACAGTGATATGGCGATCGTTGTTGATGCTCATGAAAGGCCACATGGCGGTTGATTGCATTGGCGAGGATCACAAGGATATCCCTGCCTATTTTTAGGTGGAACCTTTCCTTCACTTCTTTCACGTGAACCTCCTTCAATATAAAAGTCTATCAAGTAGTTATCTATCCAAGATCTATGCTTAAAATTCTCTGCACTTTTTTGCAGCTTTGCAAAAGCTCTGCCAGCTACACGCAATCATGTGAACGCATTTGTTCTCTCAAAAGACATACAGGAAGTGGAGTTGTGTCCAAAAGGAATCTACATTGATCCGCCCTGTTTATTACAGTAATGCGCTAGCCGCATGAAGAGAGTATTTTCAGCTCAGTACAATATCTCGCCGTACCTCATTTCTTCTACATTGACATCCTTTTTTTGTGGTAACATCAATATCGCGTCTTTCGCGATTTTGCCGGCGTGAGATGATGGTGACAGCAGCACGATGACAATTGGGAGTTGATTCCCAGAGAACGACTACTACAGACTGAGTCCGAGTCCGGATCTGCCACCATGAGCGCAATACATATGTCAACCTTGAAAGCATGGCAGCTGAAATACTGGGCTTTCCTCACTGGAGCTGCTTCTACCGGGACCAAAGCCGAAATACAGTCTGCTCTGAACAAGCGAACAGGTGTAGAATGTAGCTCAATCCCCAAGACCCAGCAGAGAATAGTCAGTGTTGATATGGGTATTCGGAACTTGGCATTTTGCGCATTGGAGATACTTCCACCAGCTCAGTCCTCTGCACCGCACTCATTGAGAGTCACGACTTGGAGGCGAATGGATCTTCTTAGTACAACTGCCAATACTCCAGAGAAATCGGACGTCATTGCAGCCATAGAAGAGCCTGGATCAAAAAAGACCAAAGCCCAGCGGCAATTGGCATCTGCAATCGCCAAAGAAGCTTTCGCTCCGTCGTCCCTGTCGAAGACTGCGTATGACGTTACCAGCGAACTGCTGAGTCTCAGGCCTTCAACGGTATTGATCGAAAGGCAGCGGTTCCGCTCTGGCGGTGCTTCTACTATCTTAGAGTGGACAATCCGGGTGAATATGCTTGAGAGCATGTTATGGGCTTGTTTGGAGACCTTGCGGGTGTCTTGTCCAGAACTCATCTCGCCTGACATACAGGCCGTCAATCCAGCACGCGTGGCGCACTTCTGGGCCGAAGGTCTTGCAGGTATTCCTTTGCGGCCGCCTGAGGATCTCTTCACGCCGAGTAGTACGGTTGGGACGACAATCAGTGATGCTGTGGGGAGGACCAGAAAAGTAGATAAGAAGGCCAAGGTTGCGATTGTGAAGTCTTGGGTCGCTGGAGAGTCAAAAGATGTTTCGGTAGCCTTTGAGGGGCAAGCTGCTGAGATTTCTGAGGCATTCATGAGAGCGAGAGGTGGGAGGTTAGTGGCGGGTGGTAAGCTCGATGATCTGGCAGATTGTTTGCTGCAGGCTGTGGCGTGGGCGAGGTGGGAGGAGAATAGAAGAGCCATCGGTGAGCTCTGGCAGGGTGTGGGAGGCACCTTAGCATTGACTGAGTCGTGACGCCAAGAAGTGCCTGGTGAATTTTGATGAAGCCAGGGGATGAGAGCAGGCTGCATTTCTTACAACAGCGACACTTCATGCTCTAACGGCCACGGGCAATGGCAAAATGAATGGCATTCACAGCTGCTATCAATGGCAGTGAATTGGCCAAATACGCGAGGCTTTTGAGTGCAGGCTGTAGAGGATGATGACTTTTGAAAAGCACAGGTCTACTAGGTAATCATACCTTAAATTGCCCCTCTCAAACCCAGGTCAATCGACGACGCTCCCCAGACGCGGTCGTTGCATCTGATAGCTCCAAGTGCCTTTGGACTAGCACAAGTCACTCATTATAGGGCGGTGGGACCCATCAATCTGACTACCGACCCTTCGGCAGTGGTCTGGCTCCTGCTCGGCTATTTCTGGGGACGCATTTTCAGCAACTCCTGTCTCCACTTCTACTTTTCCTGCCGCTCCTGTTCCGACTTGGGCTCGCAGTACGAGTGTCCCGCGAACGAATAAAAATCCGGTTGCGGGTGCTCGACGCAGTGGTGCCAGCTCTCCTGACATTTCTGGCAGTCTTTGAAATCGTCACGTTGTAGAGCTGAAACGACTTCAGCTTGAGGAGAGCTCAACCATCAAAGCGCATGGGACCTGTTCACTAGATGTCTCGAACTCGCTCGGCCAGCCCTTGTTAACCAGGAAGTTATTCTGAAGGCCATGCACAGGAGATGGGTCCGGGACGTTGTTAACAGCACGAATGAATTGTGAGTTGTCAGGTCGAACACCACAGCGGGATTCTTCGAGCATTGCTTCCGTGACATGGTGCCGCAAGGCTTTGGTATCATACTTGTCTGCAAATTTGTACCGTTCGATGAGGTAGCTCCAATACCAGTGGTGGACAGTGCTCGTGTTGGTAGCTTCATCATTTGCATCGTCGATACTCTCAGGCTGCTATGGATCGCTTGGACCTTCGTGCCCAGCATTCAGCCATGGATCGGCAGAGAGTTGTCGGGTGAACAGCCATGGGAGCAAAGCTCTCAAACGCCCACTCATCAACACCGAACAGAGCGGTGGAGCCGGTTTTGCCTTCCACGAAGTCGCCTTTGACCGCCCTGCCGAAGTAATTGGACAGAGCGCAAATCATCGAGCGTGAAACGCTGAAAAGGCGATGGTCGGGTCCAACGTAGGTGGAGACCAGCTGAGGGTTGCATAGCTCTTTGATACGCAAATTCTGTGGCCGGTGGTCGGTTGTATTCATGTGGTGATCGGAAGATGATGCAAACGAGAAGTCGACAAGAAACTGGAGCAAAAGGGAAAAACGTGCGAGCGCCAAGCTCCACTAAACGAATCCAGTCGCAGTGAAGTGAATGAAGCCCGCAGCACTACCTACTACTCACAATCAGACAGCTTGTTCGGGCTTGCGACCTTCGCCTTGAGGCTTCTCGGCTTGAGACTCTCATTTTCACTGTGTTTCACGTCTCTGTGAGAGCACCACGTTTCATACTCACCATACCTCACCCAGTAGCCGAATCTGTCGCTTCGCAAGAGAGAGACTAACAAGATCGTGTCTGGGAAACACTCCTCCAGCAGACCTTCAGGGCACACTTTCTGGAAAGTTGATACTGAGAGAAGGGCCATTTCGCTAGAATCCTTCATTCGCATTAGAATAAGCACCCTCTCCCAAAGTGGGGCCATCCAATACGTACACGGTAAGGGTATTATACACACACGCTCCAAAAGCGCCCCGAACGCCCCGCTCGTCAAGTGAGTTCGCTCCTGCCAAAAAATTCTACCACTTTCCAATGCTCCTTCCGCATCTCGCATCCCAAACCACCATGCCGGGCTGCACTACCCAAACCGGGATAGAGCGGCTTCCCGGTTCACAATCTGTTGCCCATCACGTAGGAGAGGCAGTTGTTCCAGTAGTACCTCAAGCAGGCGTTCGCGCTTCGGTCTTCGGTCGTCTAGACAGCCACCCACATCACACTTACCACGATATCCATCCCCTTACCCTCCCCGCCGCCGTACTTGTAGCTCCACATGCCGTCCTTCTCGTTGTTCCAGAAGGCACCGCTCGCACTGTGCATGCCTCGCCGTCCGACCTTCTTCTCCTTGTCGCCGCCTAGGCTCACGCTTTCCTCGCCTGCGGAGCGTGGGTCACTGAGGTGTTGGATAATGGTGGTGTTGACGACGAACTTGTACTTGGGCGGCTCATCCCCAGAGCTGCTCTCATGGATGAGGGAGCGCAGAATGTTGTTGATAATATCCTGGTTCCACGTCTGCGTCTGGGCGTGCTCGTATACGGATGCGCTGGAGATGGCGCCGTCGCAGGCGTCGGTGCAGATTTGGCGGAGGCGGGTGGTTGGAATCGGTGGCTGCGGGTAAATAACAAGAGTGAGTGATTGTGCAGATGTTGCGTGAGGCAGGCCGGGCATAGCTTGTGCGAGCGAGTGTCCCTGCATGTGACAGTGACAGCCGTGACAGCGACCTGGCGAAGGGTCGAATCGAGCGTTTATGAGTACGTACAGAGGCCATTGCAGTCGTGAGTGTTATTGGTGAGGTTGCGTGATTTCTGGTTGAGGTTTGTTGGTCTTCTGAGGTCAACTTGACTGTGGTTGTGGTCGTCGATAAGTGCTTGGGCTGCGGTTTCCGGTCTCGGCGTGTGTTTGTTTCGGACACTCGACATTCGACACTCGGCAAGCGGCGGGCGGCATGTGGAAAGCTAGTTTCAAGCGATCTAGCACCGCGGATACATGTTTGTATCACAGCTGAAATGCTGCTCTCAAACAAGAAGCGGTCAGAACAGCTAGAGTGCTTTGTAGCAAGGCACTCTGTCGTACATTCTAGGGAGCTGCAAGATACAGCCAAAACATGAATGGCACCGCTTGCTTCTACTTGTGAGCTCTCAAACCGGATTGACGGTCTTGTCACTCCCATCTGAAATCTTGATGTAAAATACAGCAAGCTAGCAAGCTTACCGTGCATAACCCCGCCTGTTTACCAACGGCCCGACCAATCAACCGACACCATCCAACCACACCTGCCTTTTGGAAGCTGGCCAACATCATCCCGGCATTGCTCTTACAACTTTGTGCATTGTGACATTTCCTTGTCTACCTTACGGCTTGAATCAAAACAAAAAGAGCAAATTCCTGTGCAAGAACCACCCATTGGCCCTCCTCACAGCACACAGATCCGACAAATACACCTTGACGAAACACCGAACACACGCCATGTCCTCCCAACCACTCCTCCAAACCGCTCCAGGTATGTCACGAGCTTCCCATACCTCCCCCTATGCCTCCACTAATCCTCACATCTATCACACACAGGCAAGCGGATCGCCCTCCCCACGCGCGTCGAACCCAAAGTCTTCTTCGCCAACGAACGAACTTTCCTCTCATGGCTAAACTTTACCGTCATCCTCGGCGGCCTCGCCATGGGTCTTCTCAATTTCGGTGACCGCACCGGCCGCATCGCTGCCATAATGTTCACTCTGGTCGCCATTGCCGCAATGCTCTACGCTCTCATCACATTCCACTGGCGAGCAAAGTCGATTAGAATGAGAGGCCAGGGCGGTTTTGATGATAGGTTTGGGCCCACGGTTCTGGCTATTGCATTATTGGCGGCTGTGGTTGTCAACTTTGTGTTGAGGTTCAGCAATTAGGGGGCAAGCTGAGTGGTATGGGTGCGGATGGGCATCATGTGAGGAGTGTGATTCGAGAAATGTTCATAAGAATGGGAGGCTGGGATAGCAGTCACGGCGCAAGGAATTTACATTGCAAATAACTCGGAATGGAAACATGTTCAACGACTGTAACCTCCACGCGTACAACTTGATCCGGCCCTCATAATGGCTGTGATACTAAGCTCCGGTGCCAGTTTCACCTATCGTCCGCCTCACAACCCACTGACACTCATTTTGATCTCCTTTGCAACAAGCTACCGTCCGTTGGGGCAATTCCTGCCGGAAAAGGGCTTCACACTGCCATATTGTGCACCTCCATCCATATTCGACCGGCCGATCTGACGATGAACCGGGCATTCCCGTTTCAGCACGCGACTGTCAAGGTCTAGGGGACGGCGAGCATGTTCAGAGTCCACTCTACCCGTTTCCGTCGACTCTCTCGCCTTACGCGCTCGACAGTAGATGTGACCATATCTCCGTCGATATATCTTCAAGATCCAATGGCCAACCTGGTGGAAGAGAGTAGATTCAGGTACGACGCTGTCCGAGATTGTGCGAAACTAAAAGTATGTGAATGATGTCGCTCGCCTCTCATTTGCCCTCGTCGCCCTGGCCAGGAGCACCACCCATTCCGGGACTTGGATGGTTGGGGACTGCGGTTTGCTGACGAGGTGTCATTTGCTGGAAACCGCCCGACATGGCACGTTGCTGCTGGAGATGATACGGATGCTGGCCTGGAGATGGCTGGAAGTGAGGCTGCATAGGCATTCCTGTCTGGAAACCCTGGTGCGATCCCTGGTGCGACATCATCGGTGGCCGTGGGCTGCCCTGGAATCCCTGGTTACCATGTTGCTGCATGTTATGAGGCATATGTGGCTGGGCATGCGGTGGCATTGGAGAGAAGTTCTGGGGCATTGGTCCGTTGGGGTAACCCCCTGACTGTTGCTGGACCATCATGTGACCTCCCATCTGTGGTCCGTTAAATTGAGGACCTGGTCCGTAGTTACCGGGGCGCATAGGCACTGTTTGCAATGTTAGTCATGCACAAATATTGCCCAATCAGCGTTGCAACTTACTTTGGCCTTGCGGCTGAGCAGGCATCATCATCATTGGACCTTGCATGTGTGGTTGACGGTACTGCATCGAAGGGCTCATGCCGTAACCTGGAGGCATCTGCTGCCCGGGAAAGTGCTGCGGCATTTGCGGCATCTGGTTATTAAATGGCGCCACGGGCATTTGCTGCACACGCGGCGAGTTTTGAACAGATCCATTGGGCCCAAAATGATGTTGCTGCAACCGGGGGTCGAATCCGTGGCCCTGCTGTTGTGGGTAGAACTGCTGCTGACGATGTGGCGGACCCGGCATCCCCTGTGGATGCATGTGCGCTGGCAGTTGGTGTGCATGCGGCATCTGGGCATTCGGATTCGGTGTTTGCATAGGCGATGGGCCTTGGCTACCTACTGGTGGCTGCGCGGTGGGGAACATGTCGAGATATTTCAGGTGTTCGTTGCTCGTGGGTGTTTGCCACGTTGGTAGAGTGTTATACGCTTGAGGGAAGCCCCCATTGGGAGCATACTTTTTCTTCTCTACAGCGTTGTAATCCGCTTCTGCCATGCGCTTGAGTGGATCATATTCAGCTGGGAAGGGTTTCGTCGTCTTTGCCTTGTCCTTGTCGAAGAAGGTAGACGTGATCTCCACAGGAGCGCGGCTGAGGGCGCGCTGAGGGCTGGGAGATGTGCCGGTAGGAGTGAAGGCGGAAGCAACTGGGCGAAATTCAAACGCTTTGGCGTTCACATTGAGGCGTGTGGCTGATTGTGGGCTCATCAAGGGCTCCACCGGAACGCCCAGCTGGCCGGTAGGTGGAACGCGAATGTCGCGTGGCATGCCTTGGCGAGCGTTGTTGGCACCAATGCGCTGGCTCAGAGGTTGACGAGGAGATTGACCCTGAGCGTGAGGTGGAAGCTGGCCTGGATGCAGTGGCATAGGTCCTCCAGCACCTCCTCGACCTGATTGCGAGGAGCGTGCGGCACGCGTAGAGACAAATTGCTGGCGAGAGTCAGGAGCAGAGGGTCCTGCGTGAGAAGCTGAGATGGACGGAACAGGAGACGCCGCAACACTGGTGGTCCTGTCGATGTCCTTTGACCTGAGCTCTTCCTCTTTGGCCGCCTCCTCCGCCTTGGACTGGATCTCGAGTTGCTTCTCGCGGTCTTTGGCGAGGATTGGCACAAGGTCGTCTGGTACCCGACTTTTGAGTTTGAAGTTCATAGCGAACTTCTTGAGGTCGTTCAGCTTTACGTTTTTCTCCTGCGTTTTGGTATTTCGCTTGGCGTCCTGCGCAGCCTTCAAGCGTAGCTTTTCGTTGTTAGCAAAGAGCTTGAATGCGTCGGCAGTGTCGCGCACGCGATCTTCAGTGGTGCCTTCCTTCTTCCTCGCTGGAGCAGCCTCAGATTCCACTGCGGCCTTGACCGCTGATGACGGTGCTGACGGCGGGTTATGTGAAGCTGCGGATGGCATAGCCTTGAGCTGGCTAGAGATGATCGCCGGATCAAAGGGAGCTCCAGGCACGCTGGGCGCGCCAGTGATTGGGCGCTGTGACGGTGGCACGTATGCGCCCTGTGCGCGCTTCGGGAGTGCGGACTCTCGTCTGACTCCAGAGTATTTGTCCTCCTCGTCTCCTCCAGCGTCATCGCGGTTTGCATCCCTTCGTCTTTCCTCCGCAACATGTGCATTTGCTGGTGCGGAGCCCTCAATCTCGCGAGCTATTCTGTCAGCTTCCGCCTGTTTTCGTCGGAACTCTGGAGTGTTTCGATCGATGGCTGTGGTGTAAATGTTCTCGTCGTAAGTAGACTGTACGCCATACATGCGTTCATTGGCGGCGAACTGGTCCCAGCTGCGGTCGTTGGGATCACCCAGAGACATATCCACAGCTGTCGATTCGGCGCCAGCGTCCCAACGCTGCAGCTCGCGAGCCTTTCCCGCAGTCGCTTCTTTGCTCGAGATCTGGGTGTCTGTGAGAAATGATCCGGCCGAGCCTTCAATATCGTCAGCCAAAGCCGTTCGGGATGAAAAGGATGTATGCACACCATTCTGCTGCGACGGTGCTGCCGTGGTGGTGACGTTTGGAACGAACAAGTCGGTAGTGTCCTGCACATCAAAGCTTATGGCGTGGTCCTCGCCCTCGCCAACGTACTCGCCAGCCTGGTGGCTTGCACCGTTTGCATGCTGAGGGCCTGCCGGATTTGTCCGCCTAGTCATCTTCATAACATATTGCGGTTTTGGAGTTTCGAGCGATGCACCGCTAAGGACCCCTGTGTACTGCTCGCCGTTCTTCAAGGTGATAGTCGCATCCTTCCCCTGTGATGGAAGTCAGTCCTGCAAAGCTGCGTGCTCATTTCCAGCACGAGTCCAGGCGGCTATTTGCTGTCAAAGACACGTACTACCAAGTGCGCCAAAAGGAACAAGGTACGGTCGTGTGCTTGTTCCTTATGCGCGTCGCCGGAGCTCTTCGGAAGCTGCTTTGGCGTGCTGTGTGGCGGCTTGTCTGTGCCATTGATGTTGCTCGGTTTTTGGTTGAGGCTCTTTCCCCAGGCATTCTTGGGCGGCGGCGCCTGCTGCATCCTGCGTTGGGGTTAGCACTCGCGAAGATGGTCACATGCGTCGATGGACTAGTGGGTTGCACAGCGGGCGAGCGGGTTGAGGGGAGGCGGCAATGCCAGAGGCAAGCACAAAGCTAAGCGTGGGGTATGCTGGCGCAGAGGTGCTGGATGCAAGATGGGGATGATGGATGCGGAAAGTTGATGTTGGCGTGCGGGACCGGGAACACAGCTAGGAAGCTCACCTGGAGTCGCCTTTCAGCTGCTTGGACGCAGGATCCCCGCCGTTGGTGGTTGCGGCCGACATTTGCAGCAGCAGTCGGCGGGTGGAACGGCGGTTGGCGAAGATGCGGTGCGGTGGTGGGTCAGGAGACGACAGCGACGGCGTCAAGTCGATGAGGCCGCGCGGGAAAGCTAGAATAAGGTAGGTAGGTCCACGAAGTTGCAATCGCGGGCGGGCTGGCGCTCTTGGGGCGCGTGCTGCGATTAAACGAACGACGACACACTCACGGTGCAAATGGACTGCGTGTGCTCAAGAAACGAAGCGAAACGAAAGCAAGAGCGCCGCAAGAGTTGGACGTCTGCTCTGAGGTCGTGAAGGCAAGCAAGACGGGTCCGTGTCGACGGGTGTGCTTCGAAGTTCACTTTAGCGTCCGCTATGCCCCCTGGTCCCTGGTTACCTACGAAGACATGAAGGAGAGCATGCGCTTGTGTCTGTGTATATGCTATATGCTATATGCTGTATGATTGTGAGCCGGAGTAGGTGTCATTCGCAGTGCACTGTCTGTCTCATTATTGGACTATGACCACCCTATATACAGTATAGGGGAACCGAGCCCTTCCACGGCGTCAATGTTCCAAACGTGTACCTATCCATCCGTCAAGTACATACATAGGTTCAACGCCAAGAAAGCTCTCCCGTCTCGACCTTGCATACTACCTTACTAAGAAGCTGGACAGCCTCTCTCTCTCTCTCTCTCTCTCTCCCTTGCACACATGCTACTTCGCAGAGCGACGAGCTTGAAACGACGGCCGCGTCTTCGCACAAACATGGCCAAACACTCGCGCTCTGGACACTGAAACCGCTGCCGAGTCCCCCACTGATTTGCTGGTGCTGCAGGTCAGGGTATAGGCTCATCGCTCTCCACGCGACGCCCGAGTCTCCGTACCACAGAAAGCGAGCCTCAGCTTCGGCTTCCAGCTCGGCCGCGGCTCTGCGTGCCTTACTCGCGACTTCAACGTTCACATACACCTACGCCTCCGCTTTCATCCTGCGAAGATGAGCGGCGCGCCGCAGCCCTCCGCGTCGATGCCCGTCCCGCCAGGCGATGATGGCGCCAATCAGCGCGGCAGTGGAGGCTCCGCACGTACGGGCAGCGGCCGGTCTCGCCAAAATGTGCGTACAGTATGCCATGTGGTGGGATGCCATTGATGAGATGGATGCGATTCATCTCGAATGCCGTGCGCAGCGGGCAACGAAAGAGAGACAGGGCATCAGGCTCGATATGAGGAAATGCGCTGACATGTGACAGCCGCAGCAACAGCTCTCGACAATCGAAAAGTCGGTCACACACCTGCTGGTAGCCACGAAGCAGCTCTTGGAAACACTGACCATGTGGTCGACCGCGCGTGCCACCGAGGGGGAGGTGTCCGATGTCTACGTACGATTGGGCTATGAGTTCAACATTGCATGTCGGGCTTTCAACGCCATAGGGGTGGACACGGCTGACCTAGGACCCGTGCCGGACATGCTGCGGACCATTTTGGAAGAGACGTTGAGCCAGGAGGCCAACCAACAGAGCTTGGAAAAGTACCTCCCACGAATCCGAGACATCATCATCAACTTGCTGCACGGTTTGAAGAAGAAACAGCAGAGACTACGGCAGCGGAGTAATCGAGAAGGCGGCGAAGCCAGTCGCCCGCCCAGACAGGCATCTACAGCGAGTACCATGAGTGTGGCCTCAAACTTGACTGAACAACTGGAAGACGTTCCATCAAGACATACCAGTAACAGATCTTTTGCGCAAAGGCAGGGCAGTGGGGACATGGGAGGTCAGGATCACCTCCCACCGCGGACTACCAGCGTGGCAGGGGGCAGAAATTCACCTCAGAAGCACGCACTCAGCCCACAGAATAGCACCAGCAAGCCTCATTCGCGTCAGGGCACGGTCAGCACCGATTCAAACTCGTCCATGTCTAGCAATACTGCGCAAAGCATCCCCGTCATTGCGCCATATCCCGAGAATGAGACGATGCCTCCAAGCGGATTTGATCAGGATCCACCACCACAGTATGAGCAAGATCGGCCGTCTGCGTCGCCTGAACCGCCCAGGCCGCCGCCAAAGGCGAACGATGCTCTGACTGCGCTACAGCGTGGAGGCGAGCTCGAGCGAAGAGCCTCCAGGCGTTTCTCCGCCTATCAAATCCAGAAACATCTTGGTACGTCGATGAACGGCATCCCCGCGATTCCGGCGGCGCAGAACTCGCCCATCCCGAATAGAGGTCGAGATGTGCGGGAATCTTTGAATGCTGTTAGATCGCGAGGGAGCATTTTGCATAGCCGAGCTCGATCACGACACCAAAGGAACGGGTTTGAAAACTCTCCCAGTAGAGACGTTGATGTTAAGCGCATTTCCGAAGAAAGCACCTCGCAACACGAAGACCTTGCGCCTCCAAGCAAACCTTTCACATCGGAGCCGCCAGAAAGTCCTCTTGTGAAGACTCCTGATGATAAACTCGGTCCGTCACCCTTCTTTCCTCAAGCTGAGGAGTCCATTGGCGCCACTGTGAACGGACCCATCGAAGAGCCTTTCATGCCAGATCAGGAGTATACCGCTAACAAATCAACGTCGTCCCTTCAACGTCAATCGATACGGGTAGCCCGCGATTACACACCGCCAGTTTCGCAATATGTCCCAGAAGGCTCGCCGCAGCTTGGTAAGGAGCTCACGCTGTTTCTGCAATATAAAAGCAAAATTAAGAAGTTTGTACTCTCGGACGGCGGCGACCTCAGCATTCCTCGACTACAGCTGGCATTTATCGAAAAATTTGCGTGGAATACGCATAATAATGGTGTCGACTTGCCAGAAATCTATATTCAGGATGCCGTCTCCGGTGTGAGGCACGAATTGGAAGACATGAATGATATAAAGGAAAGATCTGTTCTTGTGCTAAACGTAGAAGCGCTGGACGAGGTTAAAAGACATTTTGATGATGGAATTGGCAGTTTGCGGCGAATAGTGGAAGGGATTCGTACCAGCATGGACGACCAGCATTCGACCATCCAGAGAGTATCTGACAGACAACAAGAAACTGCCAAAGAGCTCGCGAGTATCGCAGCAGCGCCTACACCAGCACCTGCTGCTCCGATCATCAACGGCTCGGTTGCCGCCAGCAAGGATACGAATGGTCAACTCAAGGAGGTCCAATCATTACGACGCGATCTTGCCGTGGTCCGACAGACTTACACCTCCTTTGTATCCGACATGCAGGCCTCAATGTCAACTTTGAAAAACAAGGCCGCCAGCGTCAAACAAGCTGCTTCTCATGCTCCTGTCCCTGTTATGGACAACAATACCGGACGCGCCTATGTGAACACTGGCAAGAAGTCTTTGTCCGATGACAGCGAAAGCATCGTCAATCGCGTCGACGATCTCCAGGATCTGGTCGAAGACCTGCGTAAAGATGTTGTTACCCGCGGGGTCCGCCCTCTGCCCCGCCAGCTCGAAGATGTCAGTCGAGACATCAGTACCGCGACTTCCGACCTCAAGAAATTGCAAGAATTCCTCCGAAAGGAAAAGCCCATCTGGACGAAGATCTGGGAGAAGGAGCTGCAAGTTGTCTGCGATGATCGTGATCTGTTGACCATGCAAGAAGAGCTTGCCGCGGACCTGGAGGACGACCTCGACAAAGCTGCACAGACGTTCGCATTAGTTGAGCAAGCTACCAAGCAGCAGAACCTTGCATCGCCAACGGGAACGTCGCATGTTGGATCACGATCCAGTTCTCGTACGCTCCTGCCTGTACCAACAGCCGATCCTGCCAAGGCAAAGGACAGCGTCCTTGGCGAGGTAAGAGCGTTGCAACCTAATCACGAATCAAGGCTAGAAGCAATCGAGCGCGCGGAACGAGCGAGGCAGAGGGAATTGGAAACGCGGAAGGAAGGAGAATTTCAGAAGGAATTGGGCAACTTTGTTGAAGAAGGAAAACTTAAAAAATCAGGAGGTGTCGAAGAGGTTGAACGCCAAAGAAAACAGCGTGAGGAGCGAACCAGGCGAGAAATTTGGGAAAGGCAGCAGGCACGTGCAAAAGAACAGGCTGAAAAGGAAGCTGCTGCTGCTGCTGCGCAGGCCCAGGCGGCAAGCGCAGGTGAGAACGAAGACGCACCTGTGCGTGAAGAACCTCAGCCTGAGGGCGAAGATCAACCGCCTCCTGTGCCGGAGAAGGATGATGCGTCTTCGGGTGAAGAAGTCGCGTTTGTGGAGGCGACTGAAGCTCCAGCGGCCAATCCATCGTAAGGTACCGTAGCTCTCAGGTGCTCTCCAACGCGACCATCCAGTTCTCTCAAGAAACAGCACAGACTGTCTACCAGTAGATTCTACGAGAACTGATGTTTGGAAACGAGATCTGTGCCTTCGTCGCTGCGTCACGTGAAAAGGACAACAACGACAACTGTTTGGGGGGTAGAAAAGGTAGAAGTAGGGAACAGGCCCAACACAGCCCGCTAGGGCAATTAATGGCCTGCACACCACTACTCCGTACCGCTTTATTCGCTACCGTAGCCGTCGGCGCAGTCTATATACCAAATTCTATCCTCCACTGTCCAATCTACCCCCCCTCTGATAATCACCCTTTTGCAGGGCGGGCGGGAGGAAAAAGCATCAACGCTGCGCGTATCTAGCCATACCCAGTGCCTTAGAGGTAGATGAAAAGGAGAAGAATTCTCTGTGCGCACGGAAAAGAGAAGAGCTCGACTCCGCTCCGTGCACAGACCTTTCTCATCTGTGCCTTCGTCGCTGCGTTACGTGAAAAGGACAACAACGACAACTGTTTAGGGGGTAGAAAAGGTAGAAGTAGGGAACAGGCCCAAACCAAACCGCCCAAACAGTAGGAGTAGGACAATAGGGGTGCGGTGGACTTAGGTAGTCGAAGGCAAAAGCCACTCTGACAATAGCCACACGCGTATGAGCTGCGACAAAACCCCCGACTAAAAGGGAAAGCAAGCAAGGATCTAGAGCTCATATCTAGCAAACGAAGGGATCAAAAGCATCAACGCTGCGCGTATCTAGCCATACCTAGTGCCTTAGAGGTGGATAAAAAGGAGAAGAATTCTCTGTGCGCACGGAAAAGAGAAGAGCTCGACTCCGCTCCGTGCACAGACCTTTCTCACCTGATCTCGTGTCATTCAGCTGCTCTCGGAAGCAGTGATCGACTTAATAATGGTGTTGTCGCTCCCACTCTCACCTCCTTTGAATCATTCGTACCTTCTCAAGCGCATCGGCTCTGAGGAAGTTCCTCGAATGGATTCCATTGTGTCGGCTGTTGAGGTAAGGTAGGGTTAAAGTTTGTTTAGCAGATTGACTCTGGCCCGATCTTCCATCAACCGAGAGTTCATCATCACTGCCCGTGCTTCTCTCGCACGACTTGCTTCGTTCCGGTCCATCATTGCTTAGAAATGTTGAAGTTATAAGCTAAATTCCATAAACTGTACTACCTACAGGGCGGTAACGCCTATCTATATATAATTAATAGGTACCGATATCGGTAAAACCTCTAATGTAAACGCTAGTTTTTAATACTCCTACTTAACCGAATTATCGGTTACCGTATAGCTATATTATTATCCTATTACTCTCGTTAAAAACCTCTATAAGGGAAAAAGAGTAGCAACCGCCGTTCTAAATAATAAACACCTAAAGCAAAACTCCTACTTAAACTCCTAATACCTAAATTAATTAATTACTTTATCCTTACCTATCTCTTCCTTACCCTTCCTTCCTTAAGTCTAACGAGTCCGAGTCTAATTAGGTACCGTTCGAAGTAAGTCGGGTCTAGTCCTTTAGTAAAGATGTCCGCGGTGTTCTATACTCCGGCTACGTATAGTAAGGTAACGGTTCTATCTTTAATAAGTTCTCGAATAAAATAGAACTATATCCGGATATGTTTAGTAGCCTTATACTTTACCGGATTGTTACTAATCGCGATAGTACTTTAGTTGTTAACTAATAATTCGATCGTGTCCTAAGAGGCTCCGAAGTAAGTAACTATTTCCTTTAACTATCTCGCCTCCTTTCCTACGTAGTATAGTACGGTGTACTTAGCCTCCGCTATCGACAGAGTAACGGTAGTTTACTTCTTACACCGCTAACTAACTAACGTTCCTCCTATCTTAAACATATAACCCCTAATCGACTTACTATTACTCCGATCTCCTACCTATTCTATATTACTCTATCCTATTAATCTAGTGTCGTCCTTCCCGTATTCTAGTCTAACTTCGAGGGTTTCTAAGTAATATCGGAGGATACGCTTTACTATTTTATAGTAATCCTTTAAGGGATTTAAACAGAACCGGCTAGCCTAAGAGACTAAGAATGCTAGGTCCGGTCGAGTTCTAAGTATAGCGTATATAAGGGATCCGACTATAGACTAGTATTTAAGTCGCTCGCCGGCGGGTGTAATGTAATCCGGTAGTATAGGCTCCTACCGCTTCTTTAATACGTAGGGCGTATTTACCGGGTTAGCGCTAGAAAGTCCGAACTTTTCGATTACTACCTTTAAATAAGCTATCTATATTAGTTTAATCTTACTAAAACTACGCTTAATTACGATTCTAAGGAAGAAATTGTACTCTCCTATATCCTTTATCTTATATATGTCCGATAACTATTGCTTAACCTCCTTAATAAAGTTAAGGTTAGGTCCGGTAATAAGTAAGTTATCGACGTATACTAGAATAAAGGTGTCTCCTTTACGGAATATAGCTTCGTCGTATAGGCAAGATTCGAAACCAAATTTAAGGAGAGATTTAGCTAGATTCTTATACTAGATTCGAGGAGATTACTTTAGGCCGTAGAGCGCCTTCTTTAATTTATAGACATTGTTATCTTTACCCTTAAAACCCGGAGGAAGTTCGACCTAGAGATCTTTATCGACGTCGCTATAAAGGAAAGTAGTCTTAACATCTATTTAATAGATTTCCTAGTTATTCTTAGTAGCGAGTATAAACATTATACGGTAACTTATAGGCTTAATAACCGCCGTAAAGGTATCCGAGTAATTAATGCCTTTAATTTACTCGAAGCCCCGAACAACCTATCTTACCTTAAAACGCGTGATTTCGCCGTCTTTGCCTCTCTTAACAGTAAACACCTATTTTCCTAAGAGGGTATAATTTGATTTAGCCGTAGAAACTTCGTCCTAAGTTTAATTCTCGACGAGTGACTCTATTTCTTTATTAATAGCCTTAATCTAGTAATCTCGATAGGCGGAGTTTATAGCCTCGTTATAAGTCCGGGGAACAATTAGATTATCTTTAAATAATTAGGCAGTTATTAGTTTTTCATTCTCCGGAGGTTTAAAATTAGCACCTTAATAAGGAGGGTCGTCTCCTTTAATCTCGAACTAGAAAGATGGTTTAGTTTGATTAAGGGCGGTAGCTATCTCCTCCTTAGATCCTTCTTAAAGCCGCTAGTCGCTTATCCCCGTTCCGAGGGCGCCTTAGCGGCCGAAGGGTCTAAGGACAAATCCGGCTGTTTAGTTAAAATAGCACTCCGTAAACATCGATTTTTTACGTATACTATATATATACAGATGTTATGATTAGCGCTTAGTAAACAGGCGATTACGAGTCGAATGGTGTACTTAGAATCTCTATACGACGTTAGGATTATAGTTAGATTATAGCTATCCGAAGTATACTCGAATGAGATTTCAGAATTCGGCTAGTAGCGAAAGACATTAATTTTTCAATACTACATACTTACGAATCTAACACTTAGGTAATATTAGTAGCGGTATTGTGATCAAGAATATATCGGGGTTTATACCTTTACCTTATCGTTATTAGCCTCTCCTAGGTCTATTTCAAAGGCTACTTAGATGGCTAAAATATAGCCCTATTAGAATCGTATGAAAACACTTCGCTAGGGATTATAATAGTATAAATTACACAATCTATTATATATAGCCTACGGGAAAGGGTGTAGTTATAGTGTTATAGTAATGTTTCGGACGTAGGTCTAGGCTTTAAGCGGTAGCCGTAAAACTCGATGCCAAGCCTATATTATAGTACGAAACATTACTACTACATCGTATTATAGTAGGAAATTTTGCTTTACTGTTTAAGTAGTACGTTTCTCGCCTTATATATAAACAATAGGTTAGCAAATTCTACTAGCATACGATTCGTATACTAGTAGAAGGTTTCCGCCTACTATATTCATATAGAGCTAGATAGTATATAGCTATAGTAGAGGTTAGGTAGAGAGGGAAGTCGGAAAGATTATAAAGTAGATATTGTATTAGTCTATGTTTATACTATCGTTGTATCGCTATAAGCACATCCTTTAGAAATAGGTACTATTAGGCGAGTAAAATCCGATAGCATACGAACTTCGTGCTAGTAGAAAATCCGAGCCCGATAGTACCTATTATATAGATGTTCTCTAATCTCTATTAGATCACTTAAGCTATCTTACTATCATCTCCGCTAGTATAATCTCCGCTAGTATTATCTCGGCTAGTATCATCCTTCTTACCTTCCTTCTTAGATAGGATTGTCGCTATTACTACCGGGAAAACAGTGTCGCGGGTAAGTAGCTAAGAGAGATTAGGGAGTTAGTAGCTAGTACGCTAGTCTATATGTTGTTAGGGATAGAAGCATCGATATGTTACGTATAGCTAGCTTATACCGTTCGACGACGAAGCTCGTATAGCCCGACCGGATGTCTACTAGGTCGTAGAGTCGACTAGCCTAGAAACGTTCCGAGTGGTGTCTTCTAGGTTATAGCCCGTTCGAATAGCAGACTAATTAGAGGAAGTGTTACTTAGAGGCTTACTTAAGTCTAGTATAGTTACGTACCTTAGTAGTATTGTTGTTGTTATCGAGTAGGACGAGGACGAGGATCGCTAAAGAGAAGAGGTATATTCTAACTATACGACAATGCTCGGCCCTATCCGGTTATCGATTGCTTACTTATAACACTAGGAACGTATACAATCTTAGAATTAACTAGTCCTTTCTCCGCGTCTTGAATTTAACATCCGCGTTTAAAGATCGTTAATTACGTCTATACATTAATACTATAACATTAACACTATAACATTATAGTAGATATAATCATGTCCGACGACTTGCTATATAGAGACTAGCTAGTAGACTAGGATTAGCGAGTTAGAGTATTGTCTAGCGAGCTCGATAAAGTAAACTTAAGTAGCGGAGGTGTCCGGAGTTTAGTATCTACTCTTATAGAGGACTAGAAACGTTAAAAGGTAGAGGCTCGTAAGGAGGCGGAGGTACGTAAAGAGGCGGAGGCACGTAAAGAGGCGGAGGTACGTAGAGCTATACTATTAAGTAAGCTCGATAAGGGAGCAATATAGGGCTTAGAGGCCGCTTTCGAGGCGGACAAGGCGCGTAGAGCTACCGAAGAGGAGGAAGAGGAGTCTAATTCGGACGAAGATCCCGGTAGCGAGTCGACTCGAAGTAACGACTTCGACCTAAGTACTAACGACGAAGATAACGAGTAAGTAGCTACCGAGGAAGGTCTAGATGACATCGTATCTGAATTAGAGCTTGTGTCCTCTAATACTCGCTAGAAGAAGGGTAAGGCAAAGAAGGCTAACAACTCGTCTAGGGCGATATAACAATAGTAGCTCGACGATAATAAGATCGACGGGGAACTTTAGAGGCGGAAGACTCTACGGACTAAGGAAGAGAAGTACGAGCTAATTATCGACATCCTACGTAGAGAAAACATACCTCTATAGACCTTCATTAAGATATAGACTAGTAATGTTAAGGACAATACCTATCGCGCTCGTCTAGTTAAGATTATAACTATGTTTAATAGCGAGGGTCTTATAAGCACTCGGAAGCTACGTATAGAATTAAAGAAGCTTGTTAGTAAGGAATACTTTAGGAAGTATAATCCTTCGAAGGCCGTAGACGAAGTTAAGTTAAAGGACATAGCTAAGACGATTAAGAACATTACGCTATCTTAGGACCGGTTACTAAAGAGTTTAGTGCTAAACCGTATACATAGTACTACTATAGTTTAGTAACACATTAAAGATAAGGCTAAAGCCGAAGATAAAGGTAACGATGAAGGTAACGATAAAGATAAAGACGATAAGCCGGCGATTAGTAACAGGTTTGATCGGATCTAGAAGCGTGTTAGTATAATTACTTAGATCGTAGTCCGTTCTATTATACTCAAGAAAGCTTCTTAGTTTAGCTAGTCATTTAGTACGTCTGCTACACTGTTCTAACGTACCTCGAAACTAATAGGGTTCTAGGTCTCTTTCTTATAAGTAGTAGCGTAACTATACGTATAGTCAATATAGCCTATAATATAGGTCTTTATAGCTCATATCGTATAATCTAGCGTATTATAAAGAAGAATGTAGAGGTTTACCGTAAGCTCTTAAAGAAGGTCGCGAGAGAACCGGGTATTCTTCTATAGTACGATAACTTCTACCGGAAGATAACAGCTAGTAACTAAGGGATTAGTAGCTTAAATAAGTAAGTCAACATAACTACCTAGTACCTCGCTCGCTTCTATAAAGACATCTTACTATACGCTGTTACGAAGAACATACTACATCTAGAGAAGTAGCTAGACCTACGCGTAATCCTAAGGTCGCTTAAGATCGATACATTTAGTAAGCTAACGAGCATGTATTATATTAACTAGGCTCTTAGCTTTATCCTAAAGGATTCTCTCTCTACTAAATTTAAAGGCTAGCGCTAGGATAGTCCTTTTAAGGATATTAACATTACGGGAGGTATACTATAGGATCGATTGCCTTTTCTAGTAGTAAACCGGCTTCCTATACGTAAGACGGATATATTTACCGGACTAGTTACACTATACAACGAGGGTACTATTACTAGCACGTACTAAGTATACGACTTTATCTTCCTAGATACTTTAAAGTTTGATCTAGATAAAGACTTCGTTAATAGCGGTGATAATATACTCTAGATTATTAGTAGCGACTAGATAACTGTTATACATAGTAGAAGCGTCTAGGCCGAGAGTGTTGAAAGCGTTCGTACATACGATAAGAAGAGTAGTCTTCTCTTTATCGATTCGCTCTTCTACGTTGAGTTAAACATTAGGAACACCCTAATAAGAACTTATTATAACACAAACTCTAATAGCGAACCGCTTGCCTATAGTTTACTTAAGGATGCGACTATGTACAATGTGACCGGCTTTGCTAGGGAGAAGCTAAAGTAGTACATCCTCCGTAACCTACTAATACGTAGATTCCGTTCTTAGATTCTTACGTTGTACATTTAGGAGTTAATAGACCGAAACCTTCTTAAGCTAGACAAGACCCGGATAGAATCAGTCCGTATAGCTACTAAAGCGCTAAGTATCGACTAGTACCTCGATATTGTTAATGAGATTTACGAGGTCGCTCTTAGCTAGGACTCCTAGTACGGTAAGAATTCTATAGGAGTTGTTAAAGATCTAGCCTATACGACGATGTATCGTTATCTAAAGTAGGTCGAGAACTTGTTAACTGTTTATACTACTATACGTATATAGGACATTAGCTATATCCGGCGTATGATTAACTACCTTATCCCGGCGTTCTTTAGAGCTTACTAACTCAACTATAGCCGTAAGATAGTATATATGCGATCGCTTCTAGACGATAGCATTACGGATCTAAAGCTCTAGTACGTAATCCTCGCCTCGATAACTATAAATCTAAGTAGGATAAGCAGTAAGGGAATTGCCTTAGATAAGGAGTTAGAGGGCTAGAACATGGTATACTCTAAGGACATTAAGGCGGCTACGAACTCTACGTATACCCTTAAGAAGACTATAGAGAATGTCTTAACAAATCGACTCGTAGCGGGTAACTTACGTATATTATTCGAATCTTTTACGGGCATAGTACCTACTATATACTACACCGATACGAAGAGTATTCTAGATGTTAAGCTTTACGGCTAGAACATAGCAAACTCTAGGCTAGTAAAGCGACACAAGGTTAGAGATCTAGGAAACTCTAAGGTAGGCCTCTTAGATAACATTTAACATATCGGCCAGATAATAATCCCTAGAGTAGTCCGCGATCTAAACGCGAGAAACTCTCGCATCGTGCGTAGTATTACCCGTACTAAGCGTGTTGCCGGCGTAAACGACCTCGATCGGGCTAATGTAGATAAGAGGACGAGCGACTAAATAGAGCTACGCGGGTAAGCTACTAACAACATCGTTAATCAGGTTACGTCTAAGCTATTTAGCACTACCGTAGATAAGGAGGGCTTTACTACGCTATAGGAGGGCATTGATCTAACGGGTGCTTAAGCGTTTAGGATAGCTAGCTAGCATTCGTAGATGCTACTTTATTAGTAGGGTGTCTAGGATATACGTAGCTCTAGTAATACTACACCTTTAACTATGCTTTTTTGATTTATCGTCTTAACTATTAACTTAGTGCTGTCCCCGCTTAACCTAGGATGTAGAGTTTCTAATAGCTCGATAGCGTTGGTATTAGTTAGGCAGCTTATAGGGAGCTTCTTAATCGATAAAGGGCTAAGCGGGGGAGGAATCTTACTATCGAACATCCTCCGGGAGTCTATATACTATATAATATCTAACAGTATACAAATCGTATACTAGTAGATACGACCTTACATCTACTAGCCTAAGTAAAGTTAATCGTTATCGATCACCGCGGTTACTATTATAAAAAATCATAATAGCAACGAACTTTACTAATCGTTATTCCTATTTCTTCTTCTTCTTCTTCTTCTACTACTATTATATAACTCTCCGGCGGCGTCTTCTTCCTTACGATTTATTTCTCGACCGACTACCCCTTTAAGCCCGCGAAGGTTAACTTTACCGCCCGCATCTACTACCCGAACATTAATAGTAGTAGTAGTAGTATATAATCTTTTTTGCCGGCATCATTATTATTATTATTACTATATCGTGCCTTAGTTTTAGTATGTCGCTACGCTAGCGTAATGCTACCGTAAGTCATCCTTACTTTATATAATTCGAGTATATTAGCTAATTAAGATTTAGAGCACCCTCTTTAGTCGTTCTACTACCGTCCGTCCTACGCCGCGTGTCCGTACTATTAAGCCTACGGGCATTAAGAAGAAGAAGAAGCCAATCGTACGTGCCCGGCCGCTAGCCTAACTAGAACTAGAACTAGAACAGGACTTTAGCGTAGGCTACGGCCTAGACACATTCGACGACGACGACGACCTTATACCTAGCCCTACTCCCGCTCCCTCCGCCGCCTACTCTCCCGCTCTAGCTCTAGCTCTAGCTCTAGCTCTATCGCCCGCGAAGGGCAAAGGTCGTCCCGCTAGTACTAGCGTCTATAAAGTATACGTGCCGGTAGGAAAGAATCCCTATCGTCGTGTTACGAGGCTAAAGCTAAATAACTTCTCTAGACTACCCTTAGCGCGTACTATAGCTCTAGTATAAACGCGCCGGGTCGCCCTTTAGGTAAGCAAAGCTTAAGTAAACGCTCGTACGCTACCCGCATTAAGGAGACTACGTATAGAGAGGACCGTATACCGAAGTGCTAGGTAAGCAATCCGAAAGTCTTTAGATATCTAATGTACTTACCTCCTACTTTTAGGTATATCGTACGCATAAGAGCCGCTTTAGTGTTGTCCGTCCGTACCGTATCTATACGGTAGATACTACTACTGAATTTAACAAGGGCTACGGCCGTAGTAGGTGTACGCGGTGCCGCTTTAGCGGTCATAAGTGCCTATAAGTAGTAGTAGTAGTAGTAGTATAAGATAGGAGAGCCGTATAGGTTAGAGTTTTAGCCGAAAGGTAACTCCTTCGTACTATAAGACGGCACCTTAGGCCTAAGGCTATAGAATTCCTCGAATAATACGCTCTTCCGTTTTCGTATTGACTTTGAAAACTTATAGTTCTACTTCCTTATAATGTTAAGTCCTATATCTAGTGCTTCTCCGCCCTACTAGAGTCTAGCAAAACGATAAAACTAATAAGGACCTTTAATATGTAGTAGGAGTAGATAAAAGCTCGGCTCCGAGGCCTACGATTGCTCTCTAGCTTCTATGTCCTAATAGAACCTACGAACCTACGAAGGAGATTATAAGGAGATTACACTTGCTCTTATCTAAACTAAATTCTGTCGTATATTAAGTCTATATAGATAGGGAGCTCGCATCGACTAAGGAGACTAGCCTATTAGAGAGAACTCGCATCGACTAAGGAGACTAGCACATTAGAGAGTAACTAGAGAAACTAGATACCGAAATCATTAACAGAACACGAAAGTAGTAACTATCCCCATCCCTATTTCCATTTCTATTTCTATTTCTATTTCTATCTCTATCTACTTGTCGAAAGGAAAGACGCTATTAAGAAGAAACTATATAGAAGTACTCCTACCGTAGTGTCCGATCCCGCGTAGTGTTCGATATATAGGCATATTCTATACCCTAGAGAAACCCGGGCATTCTCCTAGCCTTAACTAATAGCTTAACACCCTAGCTAGAATCGACCGTATACTCCCTTCCTTAAACTACGTATACGTATAGTAGTCTACTAGACAAAAGCCGGTAAGAGAGTCGCTCGTAACCGCCCTAGCTATTTTCGAAGGTGCCGACGATAATAAGGACGACATTTAACCGAGCTTGCGGCTATAGGCTTAGGCTACTACTACCGGTAGTAATAGGGTCATCGATGGCCATTTCGAGCGCGGGATTTAGTAAAGGTTAAGGTCGGGAGGCTAGTAGAGGGCAAAGGTTTAGTAGAGATTAGTAAGGATTAGGCTCGTATAGATCTCTAGGTTTATAGTACGAGGATAGTAGAAGAGAACTACTAGGAAATTTTATAGTGCCTATATATAGCTAAAAGAGCGCTAGTATAACTATGTTCGTTATAGGAGCGGTAGAATAACTACTTTCGTGTCCTACTAGCGGAATATTAAGCCTAATAGCGGAGAATCTTAGTTATAGGAGCGGTAGAATGACTACTTTCTAGCCTAATAGCGGAGAATATTAACTATAGGGAGCTATAGAGCGTTTACTTTTAAGCCTACTAGCGAAGTTTTAAGCGGCGATAAGGACCTTCGACATATAGAGGGAGTAGATAAGAAACCGACTATAGGTACGGCAAACGACTCTAATAGCTAGGTATAGAAGCAGACTTCACTTTAGCTAAAGTCCGGCGAAGGAGTGTAGAGCTATATTAATCACTATAGTTCTTTAGCTAATACGACATTAATCAGGACCTAGTTAATTAGCCGAGTCGTCCTACGTCGGCGTGTCTCCGCTCATCCGAGCTAGATCCGTTATAACTTACTAGATCCTAGATGTATAGCGTAAAGTAAATGGCCGGCTAGGTAAAGTATAACGATGTATAGCCTACGTAATGTTCTTAGTCTCAGTCTCATTTACTTAGTACCTACCCTATCATTAACGATAGAAGTCCTTAATCCTACCTAGCGCTAGAAGTCTAGACGTAGATGCTTATTAGTTGTACGTACATACTCATATTAGTAACTATAAGTCTAGTATAGCTAGTGAATGAACAGAAAGCCGCCCGCTTAATAGACAGAACTTTAGTATTCATTTACTTAATCGGATTCGACCCGGAACGTTAATTAGCTACTAAAGGATGTAAGTGGTACACCTTAACTAGCTTCGAGCTAGAATGTATACACGCTTAGGCCTAATTAGGCACGGGAACGACTACTAAGCCGAATCGTATAGCTAGAGTCCGCCTCCGTCTAAGGTCTTCGTACAGGTTACTCTAAAGAGCCTATAAGTTGTCCTTAAAGATCGTAGCTAATCTTTTACTCTTTTACTAGCCGTTAAGATTAAGAACTATAAGGAAGTATTCTTTTACTATAATAAGGCAACCTATAACAAGGCAACCTATAACAAGGCAACCTATAATAATTATATTGTAAATAATACGGGGAAATGCGGGAATCCTATACGCTCTATACTATATAAATAGATCAATTAGTGCTACTACGCTAGATTGTTTCGTTATAGGTTTGCGGGCTAGTCCGTAGTAAACAGAATACATCCTATAAGTCGTCTTTATCTATCTTTACCTTTATCCCTCTCGTCTAGCGACTATTATAAGTAACAAGATGCTAACCATTTAAAACAGCGGTAATACTAGCGATATACTAGGGCTTGTCGATATGCTATAAAACGGAGACACCGACGAGGTATCTCCGCCTCTATTCCTAACCCTCGCTTAGATCAGCGAAATTCTATACTTTGTGTACGGCGCCGAATAAACCATCTCCCGTATTATGCTCGATAGTATAGAAGCCGCTAACAGTAGCGACATACTAGACTTAATTAAGCTATTAGACTAGTAGTACCTCGAACTCTACTTCCGTATCCTACCTATCTATAGCGATTAGACGACCGTAAGACGTATCGTAATCGATAGAGAAGAGGGTTAAGCTCGAGTTAGCATATAGTAGAGTGTGTTATATACGGTCTAGGAGCTACTCGTATAGTACGGAGTCTCGGCGAATATATAGGATAATGTTTAGGATAGCGGTAGTAGCGAGATATAGTAACATTACTATATAAAGTAAGGGTATACGGATAATAGGGTTACTAGTTGTAATCCCTAAGGCTCGTGATCCGGTAATCCGGTAGGTTAGGAGATAGAATAAACTTCTACCTATATTAAGCGGGAAGTGACAATAGTATCTAGCAACAATAGTAGTATTTTAATAACGGTAGAACAACCTTACTACTCTCCTTCTCTTTCTTCTCTTTCTTCTTTAGCTCTTCTACTACCTCTACTTCTATAGCAACAACAACAATAATATAGCTAGAGAAGATCCCTTCCTTACTAGTATACTAGATAATCTAGCTACTAGTAGGTTTCTCGACGACGACGACGATAATAAGGCTATAGATAAAGCTACTTTATTATAGGCATTTAAGAGTTCTCCGTATGTCTTTACTTCTAGTTCTAGTCAGTTCTAGTTTAATCCCTAACACGTTCGTAGGCTATATTAACGCTATAATAGAAGACTTCCTAATGTCGCGCGTCCTACTCTCCGTCGTTTAGTTATACTAGCTCTAGGTCTAACCCGCCGTAGTATCTTCTCGATGTTACTATTACTACTACTAGAAGAGGGTTCCGCCGCTCCGCCTCTACCTCTACCTCCGCTAGTCTAGAAGAAGCGTAGTCCGTAGCCTAGCGTAAAGCAAAAGGGCACTATCTTTCGCTAGCCTAAGCTAGCTACTAGTAGCTACTATAAAGTAGCTATAAAGGATGCTCTATTTCGTGCTATGTCTAAAAAGCGCTAAAAGGCTTTAGTCTATGTTACTCGTATCGAGGAGATAGATAAGGGCGAGGTTTACCGTCCGCGCTATACTCGCTACGAGCGTATAGGATATACTATCTGTCGGCGGTATTCTACGGAGGCAATAGAGCTATATAAGGTCTCGGCGTATGCGTATTACGTGTATAGTAATTTGTCGTGTTCGTAGAGAATAAAGTAAGCCTTAAAACTACTAAGTTCGAACTTATATCTATGTGATTGTTATAGGGTTAAGCGGGAATACTAGCTCTAAAAAAGAAAACCCTAAAAAACTTCGCCCTAAAACTTCGCCCTATATGAATTTAGTATAGGGCGAAGTTATAGTGGTTATAATATCGACCGGATCGCTAATCCGGAAAATCTAAGGTAACTTCGCCCTATACTAAATTCATATAGGGCGAAGTTGTTATCGACTATAATCGTCGATAGAAGCTACTCGTTTAGTCTAGAATCTCGGCGAGTATATAGGTATAGAATAGAAGCGGTAGCGATATAAAGTAATATCGTATACGCTTAATAAACGAGTCTACTAGAGGGAGAATCGTATAGCTAGCGGATGGCTACGTTTCTTTACGGGAGGACCTAAGGCCGGCGGTAGATTAGCGTACGGCTACTATGTTAGTTCCGCTATCCTACCTCTAACTATAGTCTTCTCTTTTATTGTCTTGCTATATAGTCCTAGTACTAGATGTACATAATTTTCTAATAGCACCCGAATCGTATACTGTCAGAAAATCTGTCGTATAGTCGCCTAGTATAGTCGCCTAGCTCTAATTCGTATTGTTACTAGATCCTACCTCTCCTTATAGCTCCCCTCTAATCTTTTTAGGCTAACATACTACTGTCCTTCGATGTCGTTATAGTCTTTAGAAGTCTCGTACTATCTAGCTTCCTTATACTAGATGTATATGATTTTCTAATAGCACCCGAATTGTATACTATTAGAAAATCCTTAGCATAGTCGGCTAGTATGATTACATTTCTAGTAATTCCGGTCTCGGTCTCGACTAGGAAAGATCTAGAATTGAATCTAACAGCCTCGTAGTGTCTATGTCGGTGTTAGGTATAGAAGAACTTAAAGGAAGGAAGGAAGAAGGCGTAACGATATATACGCGGTGTTGTAAGCAAAATGCGTAGGGCGGCTACCTCCGGAATTCTCTCCTTCCTTCGTCTCGACTATCTTAGTATATATATAACTACACCGTATAAGATAGCTACGACGTTATAATACGATTTAATAGACGAAACGAGCCGTAAGAAGCGAATACTAATACGGAGAGGAGAGCTAGGAAGCTAGGAAGCTAGGAAGCTAGGAATAGAAAAGACTTAGAAGAGAGAGACTTAGAAGGGATAGAGAATGGACACTATAGGTACTATATAGAGATCGCTGTTAACTTGAGCTATAGCTCTATCTATACGTAGTATCTATGTACTAGAAACGCTATACCGTAAACTCCTAGACCGTATTAACTATCGTCGATTCATTCTAAGCGTAGCTCTCGCTTCCGTTATACGACCTATAGGCGTACGGGATCGAGCACTCCGCTATAGATAAACGGGCTCATTTAGCCTAGTTAGTACCTCTAACGCCGCTTTAGTCTTACGTCTATCTAGCTCGCGTCTTGACGGGAGAGATATACGGCTACTAGAACGGCGAGTAGATTATATAGCCGCCTATTAATACCTACGGGCCGTTACCGAGTCGACGAACTCATCATTATTATTATCTAAGATCGTACTAACGTCGACATTACTATCCTAGCGGTTAAAGGCACGTCGCGGACCTCTAGTACTAGACTAGGTAGTCATTCGGCTAGTAGTACGCTTAAGAGTTAAGACAGTACTACCGCGGCTACGATCCTTAACCTTATCCTTATCCTTATCCTTATCTTCGTCTTCTTCTTCGCCCTTAGTAATACGTAGTTCTTACGAGCGGATAGCTATTATCTAGCGTAGGCGGGTGGCACCGTTTACTAAGCGCTTAGAATTCTTAATTATACGGTCGCGGCGCTCCTTAGGTATAGAGCTAGCAACATTGTAAGACTAAGTGTTCGGACTAGTAGCTCTAGCTCTTATCGCGGCACGCTCGGTTATAGTAGTCCTTAGACTAGCTAGGCGTTCGGTACGCTTACTAGTAACGATAGAGGCAATCCGCTTTAACTTAATTAGTAGCTCCTCTATTAGGAAGTCGCTCTTATTCGCTTCGTTACTACTCTACTACTCTATAAAAGAAGGCGCTTAATCGGTAAGGGACTCCTTCGAAATCTCTATTGCCTCGAGCTCCTCTAGCTAGTTTAGGTAGATCTTAGATAGGTTAACAAGTACTGTCTCGTCGATAATAAAGGCCTAGGAAACTATAAACAATCGGTTATAGTATAGGTTAGGAAACAGCTTGTCTACTTAGGTCGAGAACTAGTCTTTAATCAATAGCGCTACGAAGAAGTCGGAATTTCCGCTACGTAGCTTTTCTGGTTTCTTAGATACGAGCTACGGCGGAGTTATATTCTAATACATAATGTTCTCTAGGTCCGGGTTATAGTAGTTATAGTAGCGTAGGCCTCCCTATACGACTTAATCCTCTAGTACATCGTACATGTTCTAGTCTTCGCCTAGAAAGTCATTCGTGCCTTTACGATAGTATACTTTCCTATTTGATAACGAAGTTAAGAAGAAGCCGTTAATAATACGATTCTAGGCTACTAGGATCTTATTACGGATTACTTTCTCTACCTTAGTCTAATTCTTCTTCTGATTTCTATTCTGATCTAGTCTAGTCGAAAGCGACTTAGTTGCCTATTTAGCGAAGGGAACGAAGTCTCTATCGATAGAAACTTTAGTATTAGTATCGGCATCGGTATCGGCATCGGGAGTTACTAAATCGATGTCGTCTTAGACCTGTTCGTTAGACGGGAAGGCAACGTTACCTCTAAGACCTAGATCCTTAACAGAATAAGATTCTCGGAGCTAGCTTAGACGGGATAGTATATACTGGCCGCGGTTGCTAGGACTAGGCGTAGCCGTAGTTTCGTCTATAGGAGCTTAAGGATCATTCTTTATAATACTATATACGTAGTACGGTAGGAAGAGGATAGCGTACGTAGCCTTATCGACTTATAAGATAGCAGGTTTTCTGCTAGTACGCCTAAACTTCTACTATGTTCTACTAATAGATGCCTCTAACTTCTTGTCAATTAGCTAATCAAACTAAACAGCTAGCTTAATGTCTAGTACGTTGGTTCTAGTAGTAGTAGCTAGAGTATAGTTAAGTACACGACTCTTAGAGCCGATCATCTTAAACTTATTATACCGTAGTATCTTGTCGTTTAGGGATACATAGCTGTAATAGAACGCTATAATGTCGCGAACATCGATAGAGTCTCTAGCGCCGTCGTGCGTGTACTTATTAGGTCCGAGCTCCTAGCTAGTAGTCATCTTAACTAGCTAACTACGTATAATGCTAGTTGTCTCGTTAATAGCTATTCGGTTGTCCTAGAATACTATAGTCTTCTAGATCCGGGTAGGTATTACTTTTCTATCGTAGACGGCCTTACGGAAGATAAAGAACAGTAGCTCGATACTCGTACCGTTCGTAATGTGCTCCTTAGATATTAGCTAAAGAATGTATGCGGTGTCTAGCCGATCGACACTACTACGGATGATCTAGGTCTAGTATAGATTATCGCCTATTTCACGGAGGCTACACTTAACCTTTACATACTCGATGTCTATAGTAGACATAGTAGTAGAACAGACGAGTATGCCTATATCATTACGCGTATACTTACGAAGTTTCTACAGCTATAATAACTCCTTTCGAAAGTCCTTCCCCTAGCTAGGTACAAGATAGTACTCATCGATAACAAACAAGCCGATCCGGTTCTATTACTTAGCTACAAATTTAAGGAACTCTACGGTAAGCGCTAACTCGGGGCCAGTTATAGCGAGGTTGACTTTGCCCTTTATTATCTTCTTTAGCATCTTTAGGTCGATCTTCTTAGTTTCGGCGGTGATTAAGGCAACGCGGATTAATCCTTGCTCGTATACTAGAAGGCGACTTATAGTAGTCTCTATATTAGACTTCTACTCCTTACCGATTGCCGTTAGTAGAACAATCTAAACAAGGATCATTCCGGTTATTAGTATAAAGTATTAAAAGATTAACGACTTACTAGTACCGGTACGCGTAATGTAGAACACATCTTGTTCGGCGAAGATAAGAGTATATAGGACATCTACCTGTTCCTTATAAGGCTCGAGACTCTCGCTAGAGATCAACTTAAGTGCTTTACGTAGGCCCTTAATTACGATCTCGCGATAGAACGGAATAGCTACTAGAGACTCCTTCGCGTTAAACACTAGAAGCTAGAGTTACTTAAGGTCGTCCTACTCGATACGGTCGACACGGATACGGAAGTAGGTACTCTACTCCTCGAACGTCGCGCCCTCTAGCGGTAGCTTAACTACACGCTAGACTTTCTACTTTAGTGCTATCCGACTAATTGCTTTACGGCCTAGTAGGCGAGGTGCTAGAACCTCCTCGTTAACAACTACGGCCGTATCTATAGCCGCCGTAGTTATAGCTTTCTGTTTCTTTACGGCCTATATAGCTTTACGCTATTGTTTCCTCGATCCCGCCGTAACTTATACCTCGAAGAAAGTGTTTAGTATCGACATCGTATAAGGTAGACACTAGGTAAGGGCGGTAGTATACGTACGGTAGAATAGAGTGCGCGGGTAACTCCGCGTCGGGTAGTATAGCGGTAGTATCGTCTTAACTGTTAACGAGAGAGTAGTTAGTCGTCTTCTCGTCTAAATCGATACGGGCATACGAACCTTTAGAACTAAGTAGACCGGAGTCCGATGTTACTAGTAGTAAGGGAGATAGAAGACAGATTAGATACAAAATAGAAAGTAGGAAGTTGTAGTACGGTTAGTATAGTAGAGTAGAAGTAGAAGTAGAAGTAGGCCTTTATAATTCGCGAGCGCGCATGTGACGCTAAGTCTTTACTATCGATCCGCGGAAGACAACAGACTCTTTACGAATATATATAAAGCTTTACGACGGCTTTACGGAACTCGTAATTATAGTTTGTTAGAAACAATAGCATGTAGTAGCGTTCGGAACGCAAATTTCGATGGATTTTAGTAGGCATCAAGTAGGCTAGCATAGATAGCTAAAATAAGAACTCCGTAACGCCGTATAGCTTCCGTAACACTTAGAGGAGGTAGTAATTGTTACGGACACCTTTAGCGTATCGCTTGACTAGCGTAAACAGCGTTGTTTATGTCTAGTTAAGTTAAGTGTTAGTATAGCAAACGGGAATGATTAGGTTACCTCGTACTATACTATAGATTATAGACTTAATTCTCACCGTATTCATATGATTTTTGTCGTATATTCAAGGTTATACGGTTTTCTTAAACTACTTTTTTTGGTTTATAAACATCTATGTTTTTAGAGGCACTATGATTTTTTATGTAGTCCTACAAACAAGGCCTAAAGCCGGATATTACGTAATAGCTTACTTTGTCCTTAGGCGCTTCGTAGATAGGTCCCTTCCCTAACTTGTTAGATAAAGGAAGGAACAGACCCTCGGAGGTGCGCCTAAGAAGGAGGTAGGGCGGTAGTAAACACCGAGAAAGAATTATTACTTCGACTTAAGTAGAAGTAACTAACTAGCGGGGGAAGATCTAGAGCTCGAATTAAAGGAAGCCTTAGGTTACTAGGCACTAAGATAGGCTTAAAAGTAGGCGTTAGTCCGGATAGCGGTGTTACCCCCTAAGCTAGAACTTAAGAAGGAGGAGTAGGGCGTTTCGAAGACGATATAATAACTAGTATCTGTTAAACTAGATTCGGATGAATTAGGTTACTAGGAAGTCCGTAATTCTCCTACTCGAAGCCGGTAGTAGATACCTCTTAAGCCTAAGACATTAACTTAGAATACGTCCGAGTAACGTTAGGTATAACTTCCTCTAGAGTAAGGGGAGTTAGCCTATTACTATTATAATTTAGTAGTTAGAATTCAACGCCTAAATGATCTAAACGAACGTTCTTATTAAATAGAACTTCTTTAGCTCTCTCGACTTTCCTAGTAATAGGGTCCTAAAGACGATACAAATTTATACCTTTAAAACTAACTAACACGCGTAGATACGCCCTCTAATTATACTTCTTTAGAAACTTCCTTTTCGGAACGAGTTTATACGTACGACACCTAACGCGGCGAAGCTAATTAACCTCGGGAATGTTCCTAGTAAGACATTTATAAGGAGTCTTAAAATTTTGTAAAGCCTAAGAAGGTGCCTAATTGTTAAGGAACACCGTAGCCTTAATTAACTTAGGCTACATTTTATTTCGTAACGTACTATCCTACTTTATATAGCGAATAATGTTCTAGAGAGTACGGTGTTTTCGCTCGACGACACTATTTTGTTTAGATTAGTAGGCGGCGGAGAGCTCGACATTGATACTAGTAAGATGACTAGCTTGAAAAATTACTTCGGTAAATTTACTACTACCGTCTATACGGATGCGGCGAGTTTAGTAGCTAGGGAATTAAGTAGACATCCGGGTTTAAAAGTCCCGATAGTAACGGTAGACTTCTTCTATAGTCTTAGTCTTAAGAGTATAAAGCTATACGTAACGCGTAAAATCATTAACAATAAGAAGATAGTACCGTTCGCCGAATCGTAAGAGCGGTAAAGGACTACCTAAGTCTATATAAATTTTAGCTAGAGGTTTAGACTCGCGAATAGGCTCCGAAATAGGGAAACGTTGTTCTATCTTATTCAAATTGTACGCCTTACAACTAAAATCTTAATCAATAAAAGGTACTTTACGCCGTTTAAGGAGGCCTCGAAGGGCATCGACACCTATATAACTAAGACGTTAATACTAGACATAGAGCGGAAGACGTTAACGGGTTCTACGATTAAAGTAGGAGACTAGGTTGTCCGTAGGGGACTCTAGAAGTAAATGCTAGTAAGAGAGATAAGACCGTCCGAGAGATAGGTCTAAAGTCTAGAGTTTTCCGCCTCGTTGAGTTCTAGAGTAGATAACTTAATTAGAGGAGAGATCCTTAATTGAATAGTAACTAGTAGTAGATATATACCGCGTATTGTTTACATTTAAATTTATAACCGACAATAGCGACACTCCTATCTAAGGAACATAAATGATCTTAGTAAGAACTAAATCGCGAGTACTATTCTTATAGTTTACCGTTAAGATGATCTTCCTAACTCCTACTATAAAGAAACTAGTACTATAACTAACTATCTCGATCGGTTTAACTAGGGGGACATAATCGATAAAAAGCTTACGTAGCGGACAGATGTACTCTCTAGTCCTAGAATCAAAAATCTAATTATAAGGCCTATAATCGCCCTTCTTAACATCTTCTAAACTAGTCGCTAGGGTAGTCGAACCATTAACAACTTTATAGGCTTAAATGAAAGTTAAGCTACTATTAGACGGGAACGTCGGGTACGTAGACGCTACCTAATCTTAAAAATGACAATAAAGGTCGGAGAGTTAGGACTAGTCCGTATAGGAGCCCTTAACAAAGTTAGAGTTAGTATCGATGTTTACGGCCTAAGATTCTTTTAAGGCCGAGTCGTTAGAGGCACTAAAATCTATATCGGCATAATAAGCCTAGCGAGAGGGATGAATTCTAGTTGAATTTATACCGGAGATAGGGCGTTGATTTAATAAGGGGCCGTCGGTCTTACGCCGTTTACGGTCTATTATATCCTTAAAACGTTAATCGTTTTACTTAACGTACTTAATGTTCTTATATAGAAGACCTTTATAACTAGGCTAAGCACACTTTGCTTACGCTAGCCTATAAAGACGACCGAGAGGAGGATCGGAACTCCGCTAAGGAGGACCGCGAGAGTTATCTCTCCCGTGCTTTTAACCTATACGAGGGAGATTAGTATAAGAACGATTATAATCTAGTATTAGATTAGGATTTAAAACACTATTCATTGCTTCCTAGGCGTTTTCGGCGGAGGACTTTAAACTTTTATAAGACATTAGGGTTTTACCCCTACCGACTCTAGTAATGTTGTAAATTGATCCCTAGGTAACGCTCTAGTTGTCAAACCGGGAACTAAGAGCTCGAAGGAAGAAGAGAGTCTTAAAAGTTTCCGGGATCCTATCAATTTCCGCGAGACTATAAAAATCGGTAATCCGGCGTTTAAATTCCTTAATAAATTCCTAATACGTGCCGGCTTAATTAAAGGAGAAATCGTAGATGTCGTTAAAGCGGGATTTAGTAAGGTTAATGCTATTTACTATATAATACGTTTTAATTTCCTCTAACGCTTACTTAATAATTATAACGCCTTCTAGTTTACTCTAGAGGTGCTCTCTAATCTTCCGCCTAACATAACCGAGGAGTAAACGATTCCGGCTACGCTATTTAGCGAGTTTAATGAACTAAGAGTTATACATTTCATTAGGAACAGGTTCCGGGGGCAACATCGGTAGAGATTCCGTACTATTAATAAGGCCGTAAAAGTTGACTGATTCCGTATAGTACTAAAGAGATCTTTTCTAGAGCGTATAGTTGTTTAATCTAGAGAGAGTTATAAGATTATCGAATTGTTTAGTATCCTTAAAGGCCTTTTTATAGGCAGATTGATACTCGTCTAAATTAATATCTAGACGTTCGACGTTATCGCCCTAAGGCTAAGGAGTAGTAGGCGTACGAGAAGTACGCTTTAGAGGTATAATAGATATTCCGCCGATAGGCGCTAAAGCAAAGCGGCGAGAAGATTCGTCGACGATTAGAGATAGCTCCCTTAAAAGTAGTTCTCGAGAGTCTTTAGAATTAGAGGAAGAATCGTCCGGAGGTAGTAGCGGAGGTACCGGAGGTTAAACCGGAGGAGGCGGAGGAGGCGGAGCCGAGTTTCCCTAGGCAAGAGGGGCGGGATCGCTATAAGAGCCGCTTAAATTTAGATTGTTGTTAGCTATAGATAAATCGGTAGCGGGGGTCGAAGTAGGTAGAGCCTCTACTATTAAGGTGCTTTTAAGGTAATTACTTTTAGTCGTACTAGCCTTTTTAGGCTTCTTAGATTTTTTCTTCTTCTTTAAAGATTCCGGAGTATTTAGTTAAGGAGGATCTATCTTTAATATAATAGTGTCGCCGTTTAAATCAATATCGTTAAAGGTCCGGAGTCGAGGGCGTAAGGGATTAGGAGCGAGTCGACTTAAGAATGTTTAAGGCTCGATACGAGGGCGTTAAAAGTTCCTTTATCGAATAAGGGATTCCTCTTGTTTCTTCTTTGCTCGATAGACACGGGCGGCTTTAGCGGCCTTAAATTTCCGGGTTTTAGCTTAATCTTTAGTCTCGAAGGTAGGTTTCTTAGGTATAATAGATAAAAAGTTAAAGGGATGAGTTAATTAAGTATTAGTTGAGTAAACGTATAAGAGTGAATGTTTAGAGGTCATCGGAGGTAGATTCGTTATTAGTATAAAAAATTTAAGAAGGGGTTAAGCTCTAGAACCGGCTTTTTTAGCTAAAAGTTAAAGGATCTATTAAGAGAATAAGTAGGCCCGAGGAATTAGATTAGTAAGTAGATTAGTAAAGAGATTTTGTATTAGAAAATAAACGGGGTAGTAAGGACCTAATCGATAGCGTGAAAACTTTAACATTAGAGTACTTAGGGCTTAGAATAACATAAAAGTTATTATTAACTCGAAGTATAAGAATTAACGAGAATCGTCCTTAAGAGTTAACACTAAAGTCGTATAAAAAGATTAAAAGTTAATTACCTAATATTCTATATAGGCTTAGTTAATCGATAATTAATAGGGTGTTATTACCTATAAAGCGCTATCCGGGCTTATAACCTATTAAAGTTATAAGCTAAATTCCATAAACTGTACTACCTGTAGGGCGGTAACGCCTATCTATATATAATCAATAGGTACCGATATCGGTTAAACCTCTGATGCAAACGC
>KZ110086.1:0-18243 GCA_002116395.1 Ramularia endophylla | reverse complement strand
ACGCCTATCTATATATAATCAATAGGTACCGATATCGGTTAAACCTCTGATGCAAACGCTAGTTTTCAACAAGAAAAGCTTTCGCACTGCAACCAATTATGGCTCACTTTCCCGGCGCCGACGTTACCAGCGCTTAGGCGTGCGGCGGCAAGCATATTTACGAAGTACTCCTGCCGTTGGCCGGAGACAGGACAGGCTACTACATATGTCCATGTTCACCTAAGGTACATGTACCTTAAGGTAGCCTACCTTTTATCTGAATTCGCGACAGCACCTGACCCTCGCCACTGACTACCCTCTCTATGCCCTCCACCATTCGCATCGCCATCAGCGGCGGCGGCATCGCCGGTGCCTCTCTTCTTCGAGCTATTTTGCCGCTTCCACATATAGATGCTCATATATTGAAATCAGCTCCTAAGTTCAGAGAGGCCTCCCAAAAGCTCGTTAGCCTGGACATCAGCTCGACGATAGCTTGCTTCTGCACTTTGCAGATTGATCTACGCACGAGTGTGATATTGTGATCGGTGCTGACGGAGTGCATTCTACTGTAAGAAAGATCATTCTTGGAGACAATCCAGCTGCTCATGCACGAAACACGGGGGATTGGGTCTTGTATGCGGGACAGAAGCCTAGAAGGCACCCCTGTATCGGAAACAAGACATGTGCTAATATTTTGTCCATCGCTTTAGGATGACTCTCAATCCATACGATCTAACACTCAAGAGTCTTGGCAGCTCGATGGTCGATATCAAACATGCCACTGAACAGGCGTGGATAGGCGGTGGCTCATGTACGATGACCAACTTGCTGAACAACGGCGACACCGTGCAATTTTCGATTCTATCCCGAGATGAGCTTCTCTTGGTAGACCCTGCTGATGAAACCAACCGCTGGAGGCTGGAGCAGGACAGTCACAGCAGACTTCCTGAACTCCAATTTCGTCAATAAAGGATGGCCAGCCAACCTTGAAGCTGATGTACGCGAGGTGCGATCTCACTCCTTCCTATCTACTCCTGCTTCGAGAGCTCGTTGACCTGACAGGAACAGATCATGTGTAAAGAAGAAACCTCGACAGCAATATACCTCTGGGAGCATCTTCCCGCAAGACATATGTTCGAGGTCCAATCTGCATATTTGGCGATGCTGCCCACGCCACCACGCCATATATGGGCTCTGGCGGCGGCCAGTGCATGGAGGACACAATGGTCATGTCCACTTTGCTTGCTCGAAGCCCACCCCGGCCGAAGGTATCAAAGCGCTCAAAGTCTACGATCGCGTTCGCTGGCCACGAACTCAGCAAGTCGTTAAGGCTAGTTTGAGGACTGGTGAGTTGATTATGGGCTCAGACGAAACGATCGACATCGATACGGTTCCTCTGAAAGAGGCGCTTGATGGTCGGTGGGACTTCGTCTGGAAATGTGAGTGTTCATGTTCATGACGTCTAGGAGCTACTCTAATATTCCTCATGCTGCAGTCTCCAATAAAGATCACAAAGAGGAGGCGTGTCTGTTACTCGACTCTGAACTCAAACCTACTGCATGAATATGCTTCAGGCTCAGCCGGCACGAGCATACCCGTCAAGCTGAAAATGTTGTGAGGATAACGCTCGATAAATGTGGGTTTCCTGCTATGGAATGAGCGACTGAGCTAGCAAGGAATAGCCGAGAGATAATGCACGGATCCCTTGACCCTGGCGATCAAACCCTAAATGTGAGGTGAATGCAAGGTCTTCTCTACAGTCCAATACCTTGTTTTCCCCGGTATACGATGCAATAGACGAATGCCTTGTATTCATATCTATATGAGTGAGCTCGATGGTGAGTGAGAGACTTCGTGCTACGGCTCTGGCGGACGATGATGTGAAGGAGAAGCTTAGGACATGGACTTGAAGAGAGTTTTAGGGTTAGGGCTGGGGCTGGGGTTGGGGTTGTATGAGCGTGTGCTACAGCCGACATGTCACTCATGTGCTTTGCTGATTCCTGAATATATGTCTGACGAATATTCTGTGCTGCTCGTGGTATTGTGGTTTGGAGTCTAAGCCATATGCTTGTTGTCTTTTACCTTTGCAACGCGGACTGTGAAACTTATTCGGAGCAAAATGTTATAATCGATAGACAACTGTATCAACAGAAGTCCAGATCTCTACGTGACACGTTCCACCTCCTTGGACTCCCTATTGAACATATGATTGACGTTATCAAGCGAGGTATCAAGCATCTGCAGTGCCAGACGTGAATGATACAAGTTTGAAGGGCTAGACATCATATCCGTTGTTCAGTCACACTGGTAACGTTGCTGCTACTTTTTATCACATCCTATTCAAACGCCCACCGTTCTCAATACCACCTCATCACCTTCCCCTCCTCCAGAGTTAATTTCTTGACCTACCTCAGCCTCCTCCCGCGTCTCCTATCTCTCGTTTGGATTTGTGTTGCAGAGAGCTCCTTCAGGAATTGAATACCAAAGTCATGGCTCCTCCCCCGAAAGCAATGATACGCCCTCATTCCAATCCGGTCCTGCCAACAAGGCACGTTAGGTTTCCCTCTACACCTACAATCTCCTCCTTCACATATGAAGATGGAGTGACGGTGGCAGCAGCCCTGTTGTTGTCGATAACCTCTGTGCGCGCCTCTTCCGCTATGTTGGTCGACAGCCTCTTTCTCTTGCCGGTGAAGGACCTCATAATGGTTTTATGAACGCGCTTGAATAAAAGCAACAACTTCGGCATGCCGTTGTCCAAGTCGACCTTGCCTTGACTGAGGCTGCTGAGATGAAGATGAGTGTTGCATAACATAAAGTGCAGCCTTCCAGTGTCGGCCGAGTCGGGAGAGACTCTGGCAGAAATTATTGTGGAACGATACAAGCTTTATCATGAGCCTCATGATAGATGTTCCCTAGATCCGTGATCAATCGCAGCTCGAGTATTCGAGTCTTGTAGCGTTACTCAGTAGAATGTGAACGCGTCATCTTTGCAAGTGAAGACGGAACCTGAAGGGGCTTCGGTGCCGACAGAGCGGTTGTGGAAGCTTTGAAGGGAGCAGGAGAATCGAGCCAGCACTGTCAGGTGAGTCTCGGGGCCGCGGAAAGACACGAGAAGTCATCCCGAGTCGAAGGACAGAATCTATCCACATCATATGGCACACGACGACCGTGTCTCGCGATATCGAATTCGACATCTCGCCAGCGGTACCATGAGCTAGCAGGTGAGAATGAGGGCTGTCCTCATCGGGAAGTGCTAAGTACTGCGATTAGCACGTGTCTTTATTCCATTTATGATGAGCATCAGAGCCATTAGGTTCCGAGTCAAAAGACATGGCAAGTCACAGACTGGATCAGTTGGTGAGCCGGCAACAATCCTCTTTCACCACATCCTCACTCGTCCACGCCCTCCTCCTCGTCGCCATCGTCTCCATATTCCTCGCCATCGCCACCCTCCTCACTGTACTCTCCCTCGCCATCGCTCTCACCACCAGACGCCTCGTAGTCCTCCTCCAATTCATCCTCTTCATCCTGCAAAGTTTGTTCCGCCTTTGCCAGCTCAGATTCCTCCTCTCCATCAGCGACTCCGACACCATTAGCTTCCACCTTTTTGTTGACGTTGTACGCCTTTGCTCGCCGGTCCGCCGCCATTGAAGCGTCGTTGAGGCCATGTCGCTTTACATACTCGTCGATTCCTCCAAAGTCTGCCTGGTCAATCATACTGAACTCGGTCTCCTTGGCCTCGGTGCTTTCGCCCTCTGTGGCGGCGATTACTAGGTTGAACGTCCGCTGCAGCACAGAAGTATAGCTGATGGATTCAATAGCGGAGAAGGGAAAGAATGCAAGTGGTTTCTTGAAGCCAAACACCACACCGTTAGAAAGTAAGAAGAGGTAGCCTTGGAGAGCAGGTTAGCACAACATCTCGCACAGTAATGCATGATCATAGCCGCACCTTCTTTCGAGCCTTTGTGTGCCTTGATGTGATATGCCTTCTCCCCTTTGCGGTGCGACTGTGGTATGCTACTCGAGAATTCCGCATCTGTCGGCCGAACCACACGCTTGCCATAGGGCTGCAGCAATGTATTGAGCTCGGGCTCTGTGACAGAAACGTATGTATCGCCCTCGGCCAGGACACGAGTTGAGGAAGTGGCATCGTCTGGTTTTGCTTCATTCATGGTGAAAACCATTTGCTCGCAAGGCATTCCCTCCACGTTCGTAGCTCCAGCCTGAGGGAACAGCACAAAGTTCCATTGCCGCTGCTGCTTCTCCGGCACCGGCAGACAGAATGCTTGCTCAATCTGACCGTTGGAGATGGCGTATTCCACCTCGCTGCTCTGCGCATTGAGCACTCTGACCTCCCTCCGACTCGAGTCTGCAGCATCGGCGACCAGTTGCAGCTTCAGCTTCTTGCGCGCTGGAACTGCGAAGCTGACATTCTTGCACTCGAATGATACGCTCGGGTTGGAGATGGCGGTGCTGCTGCTGCTGCTGCTGCCATTGGTATGCGGCACGTCGTCCAGCTTCCGCTTTTTCGCGTTGGTCGGCAGAGTGGTGCGGGTGGAAGTGGAAGCGGAAGTGGAAGAGGAAGTGGAAGTGGAGAGGAGGTGTCTGGCAATGTCACCAAACAGGGCGGGCAGCTCGCCCTGATATCGCTGGCCGGCGTCGAGGATGCGTGCTGCTAGAGTCGCGTCAAATGCGCTCTGTACATCCTGCGTCCATGTTGAAGACGCCATGTGCTTCTTGGTCTTGTGGTGAGATGATGCAGTCGGGGTCGGGATGGAAAGAAACCTAAGGTAAGAGAGCAATGGAAGCACCTGCTTTTCTGTCAAGCAAACACTTGACTGCGTCGAGCAAACAACTTCTTGAATAGCACACACTTTAACAATGCCCAATGCCCACGACTTTGCTTCGATGCATGTGGTGGCGGTGACAGTGACGGTGACGATGATGGATGACCCGACGCTCTAAGTACGCTCTACCTTCGCGTGACTACATGTAGAACTACCTAGTAGGTACGCGTTTTGCTGACTGTCATACTTTACGTCAACACTGCAGTCAACAGCTTCGGCTTCTCGCCAAGCATCCAAGTGGAGACTTTAACATGACCTGAGCCTGAGCCAACGGTATAGCTTCTTGGCAATGGCCGTACGTCCACGCCTCGGACATCAAGCCTTTGCCGCTGCTATGCGCCTCGTGAAGGATCCAGAGCCAAGGAGAAGGCGTGTGGCAGGAGCATCTGCGAGCGACATGCTCTTCTGCTGCCTCACATACCAATCGCAGAACCGCCTCGTCCTGGCCAGCAAGAAGACCAAGAAGACCAAGCCGCTATAGACACTATGCTCGGTGTCACAACCTTCATGTTCTGCCTTATGGCGCATGCGCTCGCCCAGACCACCACCTCATCGGTGAGCACGACGACTGCTTCGGCGAGCCTGTCAACCATATCACTATGGCTACCAATGGGTGGCATTCCCGAAAGCTCTATACAGGCTTCCGTTCTATCCGCTGTAGGTCCATCATTTGAGAAGGCCAAGGCTTACCTATCTCTCGAGTATGCTCGAGTACCACCAGCTGATACCTCGAAAACAGTCTCCAAAGGAAACGGCGTATGTTCTGGGATGTCCTGCGAATGCTACGCTTGGCTATTGTGATAGAGACCCGCCTATGACAGTGACTGAAGGCGAGAGCACCATTCTTTATACCAACGCCTTCTTCGGATATTCGTAAGGTGCCATTCCCAGCATCCATGGATTGATACTAACAAGCACGATCAGGGGAACCGTGAAGAGCATTGAGAACGCCATGACGGTAAAGTGCCAGCTCGCGGGAGCGACTCTAACTGCATTCCGCGGTGCGACCTCTGCGGTCTGTTCGATCTCATCTGATATATCCGGCTTGGGCATCGGAGTGAGCACCACCATTCTGGCCTCCAGTGAAATCAACTACATGCCAGTTACTGTCACTGGAGGACTAGAGAAGCTCACAGCGACTGGCGCAACCGCAACCAACAACGGAGTTTCCTCCGCCAGTACTGCTGCCGCGGTTGCTCTTCCTGATATCACGGCAATGGCAAGATTGGGCCTTGGCGGAGCAGCTCTGGGAATGCTGGTACTGGCTAATGTGTGAGCTGTTGGTCGAAGCCCGGGTGTGGGAACGAGATCATGACAGAGCCCACCTTGGCGAGATGGGCGTTCACGGCACATCAAATCTCTCCAAACGCTGCTATCAATGCAGCGAAATTTGCATGCAGCGATGTTCTTGGATACAACGATGGCCCACCATTGAAAAGTTTACGCCGTTCAACAAATGTGGCTCGAAATTCACAGTATCGCCCGACTACCAAACGTAAGACGATAAACGCGCACCACACGATCATATCCGATGAACGATCTCAGGTCGTCAACGTCAAGAAGCTCAACCTGCTCGTGCCTACAGCGACGATGAAGCGCTGCCGTAGCAAGGACCACGACGATGTCGATGCGGTCACGAGTGAGTACCGCCGCCTCTGGACGTGATGGGTTTTGACGCTTCAGCCTCCCAGGTTCCGTGACCGTTAGCGAAGGGTGTCAGCCTCGCTAGGTTAGCTGCCTCTCCTTGCACGAGCACCCGCATCTCGCGCCAGTTTAGCCGCAAAGCTCAGGACATGGCGAAGCCGTCCAATGCTCTGCTAACTTCAGAGAAGGATGCCATCGCCTAGAAGGCTTGAGGTTGAGAAGCACGGCCAGACATGTGCAAGGTGTCGTTGAAGCATACTGGTGACAATGGGACTACAATTTAAGCCGGAGTCAAGAAATTCAGTAGAACTAGGTCGGAATGAGAGTCTCAAATACTCTCCCCATGTCCTCTCAGAGGAAGACCTAATTTCTTTTCCCAATCTCATCTTCTTGCCAAACGATTCGTCCTTCCATACCACCATCCACACTCAAACACTGTCCAGACATATGCCCCGCTGCACGATGACTTGCCAGAAAGGCTACTGTCCTTGCCACGTCCTCTGGCTGAGCAATCTTACGCAAAGCAACTGTCCCCTGAGCTTCCAAATAGAGCTCTCTTGGATCATCGAGCCGGTCTCCAATAAGCTCTGTATTTACCCATCCAGGCGCCACTGCATTGACTCGAGCTTTTGAGTTGACTCGCACAATCTCATTCTTCACAGTTGGCACAAGTCCGTACATCAAACCAGCTTTACCACTTGCATACTCTGAATGCCCGGCTTGCCCGAATTTGCCGCATTCGCTTCCAGTCAGAACGATGGAGAGGTTCTCGAGCTCCTTGCCCGATGCTTCTTGAGCTTTGATAGCGGCGAGCAGAAAGTGCTTGATGGTGAGAAAGGTTCCGCGAACGTTCACCCGGTAGACGTTCTCCCAAGTTTCCAACGGCATTTCCCAGATGTTAGGATGGCTTTGCTCATTGGTGATTCCAGCATTCGCGCAAAGGATATTTATAGGTCCGAACTTTTCGACTGCACTTCGAATAGTCTTTGAGATGGATTCTTCGTCGGATATATCTCCCTCGACATTGAATACACTTGGCTCTGCGGCCGACTTAGCAGGCTGAAAATCGTGGGCAGTGACTTTGCAGCCCGCAGCTGTCAGGTCGATTAGCTGGCTGAGGCTATATCCTGTCGGATCTAGGAACTTTACCAAGCAGCTCTTTTACGATCGAGCGGCCAATACCTCCTTGAGCACCAGTCACGAAGGCGTGGCAACCTTGAATCGCGAGAAATGACATTGCTATTCCTATGGGGGGTATAGTTGATGTCAGTCTTGCAGGCGTCGGCTCCTGCGAGTGTTGCACTTCAGGAAGAGCCTTTGGCGGGCAAAAAACCGTTACGTAAGGTAAGGATAGAACTTTGGTACTGCGTGTATTACTCTACAGCGGGCTCCCTCCTGAGAAGAGACGGTCTGGATTGCTGTAGAGCGATCAATCCATTGTATGCCATGTAACATATGACGGAGCATCAAAGTTAAATCCGCATGTGCAACCACAAAGTTGCGCCTTCAAGCTTAGCTGGGCCCAGGCTCAGGGGTACCCATTGACTGAAAGTCGAAGAATGTGCATACTCCTGAAGATGTAAGAACTCACCCTCTCATGAATCTACGAAGCTACCAAGATGACAGTCATTTACAGTGTGGCAATGGACACAGGGAACGCCCATCTTCACTGCCCCAAGATAAGCGGAATATCATCGCCGGTTCATAGCGATCAACAATGGAAACGTTCTTGGTCAGCTTCGGGCCACCAAAGACATCGAGGTATGACCCAGGCATAGCTCGATGATCCTCTTGTTGTTCTCCATTGTCGTCAGTCAGAAGTGAACCAAGAGAACCTGGCAGATTTCTGCTGCTACATGGGAGTGGCGATGTTGGGTATGTCGAAGTTGGATGTCAAACGAGGGGAACTTCAACAGCCATGTCGATTGGCTGGCAGGTATTGGGACAATCATCAAGGCTGTATTGAGTCTTGAAGGCCGCGCGATGGTCGACTTATCGCTGTTTGCACTCAGCTCCCGAGGCTTTTTGATGCTGTGCGGTCCAGACCTCGAAACCATGTGTTTGTTAGATTTGGGATTGGCAACAGTCAACTGAAAGTATCCGCCTTTCCGAACCGATAGTCCATCGGGTCAAACATCGCCGCAATCGCTGATGCCCGCATAAGATGTGCTGTCTTTGACCTTTTGGAGGCGTGTCGATGCCCAATAGCTATAGCAGAACACTGCCGATGCTGAAGTCCGCTCAACCACCACATCTACACTTCGTCAGGTGTTTCCGCACGTGACGAGGCTCGCCACACCAAGAAGGTGCTTGTACCATGAGCTGAGGGTCTATCGCTCGCAGTCGTGGCCAATTCCAGTACCTGGAGGCTTTCAAGGGTACGTTACGCCAGACGCTGCCGGTGGAACATGAATTGACTGGGAAAATTGGGCGCCGAGTCAAGTCCAAAGCCTTTACAGATTGAATACAATGTACCAATTTTTTTTTTGGCTGGCGTTGCGGTGTTGTCTCGATCTGCAGCAATCTAGGCGTTGCGCTCGGTTGCATACAGCGCAAAAAGCAGGGGAGCATGCATCGCGCGTCGCTAATGAGGTTCCAAGGTTGTTCTTGCCGCCGAAGTGACCCAAACATGAAACGACAACGCACCTCCGTCTACACTATGCCTTGCTCAAGTAAGCGCTGCATACGCTGTAACATTGACGAGAAATCATGTGCTCCTAGACTTTTGCCTGCAGGTCCAGTGGCGTTCATTCCTGTCCAGTAGTCGAAGTATGGCGGCTCTCGTGTGAGCCGTGCCCCATTTCCAGACAACGGCAGCATTGTCGTCGCGAAGCACACCGCTGACGACTCGGTGTCAATGCTTGACAGACACCAGGACAGGACACAAAAAAGCCACGGCGCAAGTTAATGGCATACTGCACGTGGCGAGCGTGCTCGTCCTGCAGCCGCTTCCTTCATCCGCTCATCCAGACCACCTGGAGTCAAGCCAGGCATTGCCAGCTCCGGTAGAGCGTACATCCATTTTCGCGATCGAACGCCATTCACAATACTGTAAATGGCTGGAGCCGCTGACCCACGCTCAGAGGTGGTACCAAGTCTGAGAAGAGACCGATCGAACGTAACTTACCAACTCGCCATCAAATGGGAGTCTGTATCCAGTAGTTCTCAGCAGACCTCGGCCTTCGAAGATGGGTTGAGGTCCGCTACCGCCGATTATGGTAACCTTAGAGTGTACGGAGGTAGTGTACCATGGAGGAAGAAGTCGCAAAGACCCGCACGATGTTTTCTCAGGCAGAAACGGCGATCATCTCAACGTCCCGACCGACCGGCCGCCGCCCGATGCATGGCAACCGATCCACAAAGATCCACCGCAATTTCGGCTCAGCTCCAGCGGCTCCACCTCAGCCTGGCAAGGTTTATTGCCGTGGTATCGTGGTATCGGGGATGGACGAAAGCGGTGTGAGCTCATGAGTCCGGCCTCCGCTCAGCATGACAAAGACAACGCCCTTGAGGCCGACTGCCGAGTCCGGACAACGAAGTCTTGCACTAGGTAGTGGTCTTACAGTGCACGGCGCACGCTGTCTATAATCTAGTGTCGACCATACCAACATTCTCAGTCTCTGGCTAACAGCACTGCGGGGGCTCCTTGTCGCCCACATATCTTGCAACATCACGGCCCTGCCGCGCATGGTGATTGCCTTGTCGCAGTCACCGTACTGTGGCCAACGCTTGGGCAGAAACTGATGTGTGGAGCGCGGCAAGCGAGGTACGGCCCATCCCTGATGGCAATCTTGGATGCGAAAAGGTGAGCCTTGCCAATCGCGACTCGTTTGCTCTCGGTCAGATGTCCCGAGCATCGGGAAGTACGGGAAGCACCTCCACGCAGAAACATGAAACTCGCACAGACCGTCGCCAATAGCTCAGCCTCTGTCACATTCGGCATCACAGGCTCTCAGCTGTATCGGTGGTAAGTCGTAGAGCACGCAGCGAACAGAGAGGACCGGTTCCTGGAACAATTGTCTGTTGGGGAACGATCGAGCTTGCGACCAAGCATTATTTCTATGGATTCATCATGCAGGACGATCCTAGCGCTGCATTCTAAGGCTCTTGGTGGGGAGAACTGCATGCGATGATGGAACGCCGATTGGTGCGTCAGAAGGAAGTTTCGAGGCACCAGGGGTTCACCCGCAGGCCCGTACGGCATCCCCTTCGCTTCAGCTCGTGTCTTGTGCACACCCATGGTGCAGCGCAGCCATTCTGATTTTCTGACTGGTCATCAGCGCCGAGCGTAGGCACAGCCGTGACCCACTGACCATGCGTCTGGTAGCGCAAAAGGTTCGGCCAGTCTACTGCCCTGGCGTTGTTTGTGGCCCCTAGCTGCCCTACAAGAATCGAACACCTCCCCCGTTTCGCAACGCTTTTCCCTTTCTACGCTTCACAGGTCTGAAGAAACGTCCACACATTCATTACAAGTCGCTCCTTGATCTTTGATAGATCTACACATTCTCTCTCCGACGACCTTCGACGACCTAGAAAGAGCCTCCTCAACTTTGATTCGACAAGCTCAAAATCGCCAGTCTTCAATATCAAAGACGAATCTACGACATTCAGCTCCCAAGATGTTTACTAAATCCCTCTTCGCCGTCTCCGGCGCTCTCCTGACTGCCGTGGCTGCAGTTCCCATGGCAGAGCCACACCACCGCCACCACCCACAACTCAAACGCGACTACGTTTGGGTAACTGAAACCGAGGAAGTCATCCAAACCGTTCCAGTCACGAAGACCGTATGGGTCGAGCCCGGCGAGACTATTCCTACTGCCTACTCTTCTTCCTCGGACGATGTTAAGCCCGCAGCGTATACTCCAACCTCGTCCACTACTGCGTATGCTGCTCCAGTCTACAGCAGCCCAGCGGAGAGCAGCCCACAATCTACATATGTTGCGCCAAGTTCCACCTCCGTTGCCCCGGTCCCCACCAGCACATACGTTGCGCCCCCAGTCTACTCCGTACCAAGCACAAGCGTATATGTTGCGCCCACGCTTACAAGCGTGTATGTCGCGTCCACACCAACATCGACATACATTGCACCAACCACTTCCGCTGCTGCTGCCACCACCTCTGCGGCGTCAGGCTCTTCCGACTCGGGCACCGCTAGCAACGGTGTTACCGGCATTGCTGCTGCTGGCAAGACCTACACTGGCGACGTCACCTACTATGCTGTTGGTATGGGCTCTTGCGGCTTCACAAGCTCCGAGAACGAGGCTGTTGTGGCCGTCTCGCACGAGATCATGAGCGTCTACAACGGCGTCAACCCTAACAAGAACCCACTTTGCGGAACCTACCTGACCATCAACGGCAAGGACGGCAATAAGTACAAGGCCAAAATTGTTGACACCTGCCCTGGATGCGCCATGGGCAGTCTCGATCTCCCTGAAGCGTTATTCAACACTGTCACATCCAACGGCGATGGTCGTGTCAGCGGCATGGAGTGGTGCTTCGACTAGGCGCACTTGGTGTTTGCAAAAGTGAACAAACAGGATTTCGACATTTCTGGAGTTTGACATTCCACGTACAGGCAACACATTTGCACATATGGCGCTTGAGAATACAGGTGCATGATCATGAGGTTACGAAATATCAGGAAAGTGGTCTGAAAGGAAAAGGGAAGGCACCCGTTATTATGATCACAGCAGGCCTGGTGCATCTGCAGATCATATACAACGCTTGATCGAAAAGGGATTGAAGCATTTGTCGATACCAGGTAACCTTCGCTTCTTGTCCATAGATAGACTTTTGCAAAAAACAGTCATTTGCACATACTGTACATCTTTCACACTTCCCCTTCCTTTTCAGTGTCTGTGAGAAGGCGGTATCGACAGAGCACTTGGTCTGCTCAGCTCTCGAAGGAACACTTCTCGTACAAGTCTCTGTTTCATCAGACGACACAATGCTCGAGATGATCGCTGCCCAGCAACCACAGCACTGTGTTGTATTCACTTCCTCTCACGAACTCAGCGCTAACGTCCCAAGGTGGAGTTGTTCCGCGCTCGGGGCATCCTGTTGGAGCGTACGTAAAACGTTCTTTTAACTCGCAACGCGAGATGCTCCTGTATGATCATGAACAAATCTGCGCTGTAGACATTGAAGGTAGTTTGAGAAGAGACTACAGAGAGGTTTGGTTATGCTTATCATAAGCATCAACCACTACCACACCATATGAGCAGCCTGTAACAGCCCTTTGAGGATGGCCGGAGATGATACCAGTGAAGGCAAGGCAGAATGAGCGTATGTGTTATTGCAACGAACTTCTCGAAGATGAAACAGTAAACATGGGATGCGAATTCCGGAGAGTTGCCTGTTCATTTGATACTTTCCAGGATTGCTTGTAGAGCAGGGTGCCTTTTTGGGTGGAAGACATGGTAACGTTGACAGCCACGTGGGTCGGCTGTTGTTGCGGCGGACACAGCCCTATTCGATAGAGAGGTGTTGTCACTTCCATTCAGTCAATAAGGTTCCGTTTACTTCGAGCCAGTTATCCGGTATAACTGGCTTTTGCAGTTAGTTTGATTCTCGTACTAATACCGGTATTGCCGTTAAGTAAACGCTGTCGTTATTCGAAGGTTCTATAGTACGTATTAGCTAATGTCCTTAGCTAACCTTACTACCGCGTTCGACGCGTTCTTCGCGTTCGTTATCTATACTATTATTAATATAGGCCGTCTCAATCGTTAAGCTCGCGCTGTTACTATTATTAGTAGTATTGTTACTACTACGTTAGTAGTAGCTATGCTTCTACGGAGGCGTAAGAGGTACTATAAATCTACTAGTATTATATAGACTATACTATAGCTAAACAGCGGAAGCATGATTACTTTTATGTATATCTACGGGCCCGCGGACTTCTACTACGATACTATACGCCTCCGGAAGCTAGTATTAATAAAGTTCGTAGAGTTATTAAAAGAGTATAGTATTAAAGACGGCCGTCTTATCTAAGGGCGCCGGATAACTATTATAGAGAAGGTAATATCCTTCCTTAACTTTATAGCTACGAACCGGAGTCGCCGTTAATTACGGCTTAAATACTCGTACTCGATAGTAACGTTTAGTCGTATTATTAAGGCCGTGTCGAAGGTGCTATATAAGGTTACTATATAGTACGTAACAATACCGATAGTCGCTTCTATACCGTACGACCGCTTTATAAAGAAGCTAAACGACGATACTAGCTATACGGAAGGTAGTAAGTTTAGTTTTTTTAAGGACGCTATTAGTACGATTAGCGGTACGCTTTTACTAATTACGTTACTAATAGCGGATTAGAACGTATAGAATAGTAGGAAGGGTTTTATCTCTTAGAACGTAATAGCGGCGTATAACTTTAACATACGCTTCTACTTCGTGTTAGCTAGATATAAAGGTTCTATACCTAACGGTACTATACTTAGTAAGGCGTACCGGTACGGGTTTAACGTACTAGAAGGTCGATATTACCTAGCGGACGGCGGTTATTCTACGACGGATTAGCGGTTATTAGTACTATATTAAGCGACAAGATACTACGTTCGTAAGCAAATTACTACTACTCGTCGTCCGGAGACTAAGGAAGAACTATTTAACCTACGCTACGCTTAGCTACGTAATATAATTAAGCGTATGTTTAGTGTCCTTAAGAAGCGTTTTCTAATTATAAAGTATAGAGCCTACGAAGGTATCCCTCTCCGCGACTAGTTACGCTTTACCGTAGCTACTATTATTATCTATAACTTTATTATCGATAGCGGTAAGTAGCCGCTTTAGAATAAGAAGCGGCTCTATCTCGAGAAGGACGACGTTATCGACGAGGATAAGGATAAGGATAAGGACGAGGGCGAGGGCGAGGGCGAGGATCCGCTAATTAACCTTAGTAATATCTCTAAACATAGCCGTATTAAATTCCGAGACGAACTAGCGGAGAAGATATAGGCGGATTACTAGGTATATTATGCTTAGTATAGTCTCGATAGGCGCGGTAAGTAGGAGGATATCTTATCGCTAGATTAATAAGGTTTTTAAGACGTTATTAGTTAGTTGTTTATTAGTAGATATCTATGAAATCCGACGATTAGTTTAAAGTCGAGAGAGTAGCTTTAACTAAGCTTTCTTAGTCTAAATGTCTTAAACAAGTATAAAAAGACTAGTTATTATATGTACGGCCGTATTTTATATAAGAAATCGTATAAATCTAACGGTATAGCCCTACTTTTTGTCTCTCTTAACTTATAACGAACATTCTAAACTCTATTTCAAACCCCGTACTAAAGGCTAATTCAGACATTACTTAATCCTCCGATTTTAACTCCGATTTTGACTAACAACTTCTTAAGTAATAACACCTCCGTTACTAACAAACCCGCCTATCTAAGCCCTATATTAATAGATATAAGAGCCCTAATAATACTCTTAAGGTAGATACTAACTATGTAAGTAAATAGTAGGCTAGTAAGTAGGTCGTAACTGCTATAGGAGATTAACGAAATATCCTTCGAACGTAGCTAACTTCGTAGTATCCTTTAGCTAACTAATAATAACCTAAGCGTAGTTTACTCGGCCTAGCGACTTACTAGCGCTAACTTCCGAGACGAGTCGCATCTTATCGCCGAATACTAAGGTTATAAGGATATCCGGCTCTATAAGACGATTATATATACGCGTAATAGCGCTCTCGTACTCGACTATAACTAAGGGTTTCTCGTCGCTCTTTACTAACTCGGCGAGCGTCTAATTAAACGGCGTTATAATTAACTTAAGTTACTATAGGTAAGTCTTCTACGTAGTATCTATATCCTTTGATTCTACCGCCTTAGACTATTAAATCTTCTCTTTATTAGCTCTCGAGTTCTTATCCGTAGTAAGTACTTACTACTCGGCCTTATCGACATTATCCTCGCCCTTAGCGTTAGCGTTAGCGTTAGCGTTAGCGTCCGAATCACTCTAGTCCTTAGCGTTAGAGCCTTTAAGATCGAAGTCGACTACGTCTATAGTCGAATTAGCCTAATTCTCCGTATCCGAATTACCTATAAGGTCGTCGCCGGTCGTAGTATTATCTCCGGTAGCTATGTTACGACTAATAACGTTAAAAATGAGGTCCGAGTACGGCGGACACTAGTCTTCGAACTTCCGGTAGTCCGGATTAGCCTTAAAATAAACTCTTATAGTCTTAATATTACTTAGCTTTATAGGATAGCCATTCTAACCGGATATATACTTAAGATGTCTCGTATACGGTATATACGCCTTCTTTAATTTACGCTACTTGTTACGGAGCTACTCGTAGTAGAAGAACTTCTTATACTTCTTATATAGCTTCTTCGTAATAACACGTAAGTAGCGCGTAGTAAAGCTATTATTATAGCCTATAACACCTTACGCCTTAAGCTTAACTAAGCCGTTAAGAAACGAGTATATATACTCGTCCGTCTACCGCTTCATTTTTAGTAGTTACGTACTAAACTCCTCCTTCTTAGCTCGCTTCCGTAGGCTTTAATAAATGACGGGCGTAGAATTCTAAATAACGGGCGGTTAGAATAATACGTAGGCAGAATGAGAACTTTAAGGCTTCCCCTCTAAGGCGATAATACTATAACAATAGCACATTTCCGGAAGAATAAATATAGGGGATTCGTCTATAAGACGTAGTAAGTAAGGCTATCTAATTTTCGTATTAATATATAGTATAGTTATAAAGTAGTTAGGGGTAGAGGGCTATAAAATTCGTGAAATTTTGAAAACTTTTAAGAAGCTCGGATTTAACGAGTTAAGTCGATTATAGCTAAGAAACTAGCTTCCTTATCTACTCCTTTAACAATTATAAGGTCCTTATCGTGAATCCTTAGTAAACGTACTTAATCGTCGCGGTACCGCGCCGGCCGCTAAGCGTTACGAGGGCGCTAACTACGTACCTATATCTTAGGATCGCTGTCTTCGTCGCTATCCTCGTCGGTAGTGTTTTAGTAGGCGCTATTACGTCGCTTACGACCGCCGCCCCGTCGCGCTAGTACTATTACTACTAGCTAGCGGAGGACGGCGGCGGCATTACCTTACGCGATAGTAACGTCTACGAGTTACTAAATAGAGGCTTCTATACGTACTATACGCGCCTCTTATAGTATAACGAACGTAGCTCTTACTCTATCTTTAGACTCTTCCTCGTAATCGTCTATATTACCGTAGGTGTTACTATAGCCGTAGTACCGTCGATAGTATACTACCTTAGCCTTACGGTACGAGTAGCCTTTACTATTATAGTGTTTACCGCCCTTTATAACCTTATAATTATACTTAATAGCGCTCGCGACGACTCTCTAAATTAGCTATACTAGCCTACCGTTACGACGATTCTATTAAGTATCTAAGCCCTTAATATTATCCTTATCCTACTCTTAAGTCGCTCGTACTATCGCTCGTATAGCTAATCGAGCGTCGATATACTCCGCCGCTCGAAGGTCTCGCTAAGTACTACTCTCGCCGGTATTACGAGCGTATAAGGCCGCTATTATAGCCTATCGCTTACGTTTTCGAGGAAGTAGTAGAAGGATACGTTCGTCGTCGCTATTATTATCGATAGGTAGGCCGCTAGGGATTACGTAAAATTAATTAAAATCTCTAGTAGTAAGTAGCTTAACGCTCTACGTACCTTCGCTCTTAATAAAAGGGCGTTAATCGTATAAATAAGGGACGCCTTATACTACTCTAAACAGGCTAGTACATTCTAAGAAGGTATACTCGTTGTCTTACTAGCTAGCCTTTAGCTCTCTCTTTATCTTCCTTCGCTACTTATAAGCGAGCGTTAGCCCTCGTATCGAAATCACACGGACGAGCTTATTGTAAGAGCGCTTATCTATAAACTATATAGACGCTAAGTTGATTAAATTAGCCTACGCTATACGATATCGTAAGATCGCGAGTTCGAAGAAGGGCGTAAGGGTACGGAAAAGGCTAAGGATGTCGTTTTTAGACGAGGTTAGCTACTTCTTTAGTCTAGCGTAGCCGCTCTTAACTAGCGATGTCGTATCGTAGCCGTAACTTAGGATCTAAGGAAGTTAGTGTCTAATAATAGAGCAGTTTAGTAACGAACTACTCGCCTTATTTGTCTACGCCTTAACGTAGAGTTTCTTATGTTTATTAAGCTACTTACGATTAAGATACTTCTATAGCTTGATCTAAGGCGGTATATCGTCCTTATCGTAGCCGTCCTCGAAACCTTCGTAAGCGCGCTCTCGGAGAGTAGCGAGGTTCGTATCGTACTCGTCCTTACTCGGTAAGTTAATAATCGCGTAGTAAAGTAATATAAACTCTTCTACTTCTTCTAAGAGCGATATCTTTATACCTTTACTATTAGGCTAGACTCGGCTAAGCCTATCGCTAGTACGAGCCTTAACGTCCGTGTTTATATACTATATATATAGTATACGAGAGTCGTCTATCTCTAGAAGCTACTTTTTTATCGCGTTGATTATAGCTACGTCGCGATCGTAGAGTAAGACCGATAGAAGGTCGAGTACGTATTCTTCGTAGATATAAGAACCCCTCCCTACCGCCTATAGGTAGCGACCTTATAGAGGAACTATATAGGCTATCCCGGGCTAGAATGTATCCGTATCCGGTAGGCTACGATATAATCGCCTATACTACCCGAGACCGGGAGATTAATAGGAGGATTAATACTTACCGGAACCCGAGACATAGCGGAATAGTACTATATAGCTAGATAGAGTAAACACCTCTATCT
>KZ110085.1:36251-50273 GCA_002116395.1 Ramularia endophylla | reverse complement strand
ACCCCTTCTCAGCAAAAACTTCCTTAACCCTCCCCACAATTCTCTCCATTGGAGGCGGTACATTTCCCCTTCCCGCAGCATACAACCAAGGAACCTTCTTCAGCACTTCCACCGTCCGCATCTCCTCGACTTCTTCCTGCGAAAACCCACCGCCTACGAAAATCGCTTTGGGGATTTTGGGAGTTGAGGCGTTGATGTTGCTGCCGAGACCGGAGGCTGAGACTGTGAGTTCTCCGGAGAGGAGAGGGGCGAGTTCGAGGCGGGCTGAGGGGGTGTTGTGGCAGACGTGGACTACTGGGAGGGTTGTCAGAGAGAGTTCTGAGAGGGGGAGGGGGAAGGAGGAAGTACTGTCGTATTCGGGCAGCATTTGGTCTATGAATTTTATGGCCATTGAGGGGTGTTTGCCGCAGAGGGCGATGGGGAGAGGTGCCATTCTGAGTGGGTATGTTTTTGATGGAAGTGGGTTGAGATTTGGGGCGAGAAGGTCGTGGGAGTAGGTGGTAGGTAATATAATCGCTGGAGCTGGGTAGTGAGAAGCTGGAATGTTGGTTGCAGCTGGCTTGCCGCTTTTTATTTGAGCTTTTGAAATATTTCAGTCGTGGATGGGACAATGTACTCGGGCTGTGTAATGAACAGATCACCAGCTGCTCCTTGTGGAGAGTGATGTGAGACGGAAGGTGTCTCGAGGTCCCTGCATACAGGTGGGTCGATATGCAAGTGCAGGGATGTTGTCTCGGCAATCGAATTCAAGAGCCGGTGTCAGGTACAAAGATAGCAACACATGGGGATCCGATACATCGACTGCGGAGTTCTTGGACAGATTTGGGTCATCGTGGACTTTCACCAATTATGTAGGCCAGGACATATCGGAAATGCGATCGATACGCCTGGGTAACTACTATTGCTCGTGAAGCTAAACCACTCCTTTTCGTGAGAAATGGAAACTGCAAGTTGAGCTCCAATGATGCGTATTGCTTCGAGACTCATGATTGAAAAGCGATGAATGATTGACCAATACCAATGATAGCCAGTCGAGGAGTTGCGTACTATTGGCTCTCCGCTTTTGCTTTTGGGAGACCTGTCCCCTTTTAGCCCCTATCTTCGGGAAAACTTCGCTGCTAAGGTTAGGGTTGGAGCTGCAGAGAATCGACTCCAATGCTCATTTGGCATTTGCCACACATACCTACGTTACATTGAAACCCAAACTTCGAAACTACCATCTCGCTGGCAAACAAACTTTTAGTACTTCCAATCGCAACACCATCGCCCTGGACTCAAAAACATTCGTCGAGATGATCGATCTCAGCACTGAACGAGCGTATCTTGCATTGAACACGCATAAACTAACCTTACTCAATCTCGAGCTCGCATGCATGTACAAAGAAAATGCTCTCGCTCAGCGTCTGACATTGGGTACTGCGATCTATCGCAATATTGCCTTAGTTTCAACCTTTTCTCGTGGAGATACAATATTCCTCTGTCGAAGGGGAAAGGAGAACCTCAATGAATACGCAATGACAAACGTTACGTATCGCGATTTGAGATAAGTACGCAAATCATGCTCTCGCTCACACACAGCCTCTTGATACTCGTAGCCGTTGCAGTAATCGCTCAGACTAAGGATATATGATCGGGATGGAGATCATTAGCACTGGAGATTCTCGTTGAGCACGCAATGGCTAGTCCTATGGGCATCCCGTATGATATAGCCACAAATATCAAGCTTTCCCGGCCCTCGCAGATACGACGCAAGTCAATCAGCGCGTAGATTAGCGTAGTTGAGTCCATGCGCACGTTGCGGCATTTGCCATCGATGTTAACGTGCTTGGCGAAGAAGTCTTTGTTGTAATCATCAACGCGAGCTTCCGTCGCACCAGAGCTGAAGGTAGGTAGGTAGAAGCCTGCATCTGCGGCGGATCCCTTCTCAAGAGCAAATCCGAACATCGTTACTTGCCGAGTGCAGTTGTGCAGTGCCGCAGATGTTCCTTGCGTGTTTATAGCTTGTAGGAAGTTGAGTCGCGAGACTGGATCGGAGATTTTCAGCATCACCTCTGTGAGCGCGTCGTCGTGCAGCTTTAGGGCTGCTTCGCTACCATCATTACTGTTAGCATTAGCCAGTGAAGCTTTGTTCGGCGAGGCGCCGGGCTTGGGTGAGGCAGAGCGGTGGGGCACGTCAATATCGAGATACACGAATTCAGTGCTGAGATCAGGAAACTTATTCGAGCACGCAAGCACCTGCCTTGCTTACACCAGAAGTGATACGATTACAGAGTAATCGCTCTCGCTCATACACTCGCCTTTCGTACACCCAACACTCCCAATGGCCCCTTAGATTCAAAGAAACAGTTCGGGATACAGAAGTTCAGTACTGAGATCAGGGGACTTCTTGCAAAACACGCAAGTGCCGGCCTTGCACATTTCTGATTCCATACAAGTATAAAAGTGTTTCGCTCATACGCTCTCGCTCACACAAATGCGTTTCGTCCCTCTAACCCTCTCAATACGACCCTAGATCCAGGAAACTCTGTCGAGATACATCATCACAACACTGGGACCGGGAAATAATTTGCAAACACGCAAGGACCAGCCTTGCAAACTCCTGGATTTGATATATGTACAAATCTCTCTCGCTCTAACCCTCTCGCTCACGTACACGCTTTTGGTGCATATAGCACTCTCAATATGGCCCTGGATCCCAGAAATTTTCTCGAGATACAACATCACAGCACTGGGACAGGGAAACTCATTTGTAAACACGCAAGGACCAGCCTTTCCACATTTCAGATTTGGTTTAGAAAACAAAAACCTCTCTCGCTCACAAAACAGCTTTTCGTACCGCTAACCGTTGCAACATCCCCCGAGAGCCCCAAAACTCCATCGAGATCCAAAAATCAGCATCGAAATCAAGCATTTACTACCTACTGCGTGATATACTGCAGCAGGACCGAATCATTCACCCCCATTCTCTCCCTCATCCTCCCATTCTTCCCCATCGCCAACAACTGGGTGAAGTATCTCCCCAGAATTTCCTCCATCTTCCTGCGCATATTCATCTGTTCCGCCGCACTCTGCACCCCCAATCTCACTTCATGGTGAATCGGCCCAGGGACAGCTGCGAGAACTCCAGCTGCCCAATATGCCTGGAACCGGGTCTCTCCCGGATTGCTCTCAAGATGGTGCCGAGAGGAGATTCTCTCTGGCCAGAGAAGGGCGCCGTATTGGTGGAGAAAGGATGTGACGGCTGGCGGGAGGGTGGTGGTTCTGTCGGTGTGGAGGAAGGTGGCGAGGTGATTGGTGGCGAGTGACTCAAACGCAATGTGGTGTCCTTCTTTGATGAACAGTATGTTGTGGAAGAGTCTCAGCTTTTCTCGGTCTTCTTGTGGTGTTGGAAGTTCGTCGGTGACCAGAGCGACGGCGGAGACGGGTGGAGAGGCGGCCATCGTGATATGGGCGGCTGCGTGGGAGGTGTGTGGTTCGCGGGAGGTGGTGTTGGTTGGTATTGTTGATGGATGTGGTGGAGGTGGATGGGATGGAAGTTGTGGTAAGAGGGAAGGATGTTCAAAGGAAATGTGGGAGAGAGTACAGTATTTAACTATGCTGCTAAGTGAGTGGCAGGCAGCAGTGTGGCGCAGTCACTCACTTGTGTACTGGGGGAGAAGTGAGTGTGGGTCTAGAGTGACGTGAATGTTGCCTATGCACTTGTCCAGCTTACTTCATTCATACTAGGCATAGGAATTTTGGTATACCCTCCTCACTTTCAGTCCGGCATCGGGGCTACTTTGATCCCGACGCTTTCATGTGAGAGTCCTATATCGTAATATCCCTATAGCAGCCGATAATAGCCTTCTCTTAGACTGTGTTCAGAGAAGAGGTAGTGGAGCGCGCAGCGACTGAAGTCGCTCGAAAATTTGTTCACAAACAGAATTTATATAGCTCCTATTTTTCACGTGGGGTTTCCTAGCTAGCAGGCTTTGAACTTGACACACCTCACTCATTTTCGACCCTCTCTAAGTGCATAAAGTATACACTACCCCAGCTGTTACCTCACAGAAAAGAGGCTAGGGTACACAAAGCCCTTCCTCCTCACCGCAAAAAGTTCCAGCTACTCGTGCTCCAATAGCGCCTTCGGCTCGCTTTTGTGATGAACCTACTGATTATCTAGACATGTTGCTGCTGTGAGCATTATGATCGTAGCGCCGGGCGCGAAAAGCTCCCCAGTGTTCGAATTTCCACTACGACCATCGGCCACCAGCTCTATCAATCTTCAAGGCCATTGCGAGGAGCATCGGCGGCTTCCATCCCAGCGTCGATGTCCTCCTTCATCCGCCACGCTCTGGGTCTTGAACATCGAAGCGCAGCGTCGAGCAGAACACTGGATTTTGATACCGCCACGTCGCTGCACAACACACGATGACGGCGGACCCATCAACGGCGAAATGTAGGTCCTCAGACGGTGCAACCTAGATTGGCCTAAGTTGTACTTCAACCCACCGCCAACAAATTACCCGCCATGAGTCGCCAAATTCAAGCTCGCCAGTTGAAAACTGTCTGAACGCGGCGATACGTCGATTGACGCTGCCGGAGCCAAGCTCTTATCTACTGTTCACACTTGTTGCGGGTCCTTATCGCGGCCAAGTCACATTCTACCTTGGCGAAGACTTACAGAGAGCAGATGACGTGGGAAACTTTTGCAAGAAGCAACAATGCAATGAAGACTCCTTGCGCGATTCTCTTGTCGGTCCGCTGAGGGTGTTGAGGGAAGAATAGTTGGACGAATGATACGGAGCAGCAAAACGAGTTAGACATGGTTCGATAGCTCTCACGACGCTCACGTTGAGTTGTGTGCTGAGGGTAAGTGCTCCTGGCCTTCTTGTTGAGGATGACCTGCAGACCTGCATGACCATGCAGTAACGTATACCCGTGGACGCGCCAGCCTTGACCTGCGACCTCCTCTTTTGCGAGAGCTTGCGTAGCCAAGTCGACGTTGAATCACGCAAAGCCATGCGTCAGGGCTCGGTTGCGAGCTAGGGGATCCTCAACGCGAGGCAGCTGAAGTGGCATCTGCTGCGAGTGACGCTTCGAACTTCAGGGGGCATGGCGCTGATTTTAACGAGGAGATAGCTGGAGTAATATCGGTTGGGGGCTGGGCCTTGCGGTGTGGCTCGTTCTTCGTTGTTTCTTCTGCTGCTCATTGGGAAGCTTGAGTGTGCGCGATATCGCACGGCGAACAGCCAGGGTTTCCGAATGCGGATAAGGGATTCTGGCACGGGGAAGGAAGACAAATCGCAAACGTTCACATTTTGTGCGGTAAAACTAGGTGAGTCTACTCATATTTACACCAATTTGCCAAACTTGTACGGTTCTCCCTTCCAGCTCGCCGAAAGGAACGCACCAAAGGTGGTGACTACGCGTGGCTCTGCAAGGAGAGTTAGAGAATATCCTATTGTCCATTGGCGTGAAGAATACTGACCGTTGGTGCCCTGCTCAGACGCACTTGGCGCGGAGCAAGGAGAGGCGGTGGGTGCCGGCGCTGGATCTGGAGGCTGCGCGGGCGCTGGGCGCAAGGGGAGAACGACTGTATACGTTGTTAGCTTAGGTACGCCTCTCGCTTCGAATACGCGCCAGTATGCCGCTGGAGCGTAGAGGATGGCCTTGGTCTGTTGCTTACCTTGAGGAGGCGCCATTTCTGCGGTGGTGCTCTTGGTCGCGGGCGAGCAGGGGCTGGTAGTTATGTGTCTGGACCGTCAGCATTATGTATCTCGTGGAGGAGGCAGCGCCGTACAAAGAAAGGGGAGCAGCAGAGGAAGAAGGTTGCTGTCGTGTTGGCAGAAAGGAAGTGAGAAAGATGAAGCTCGTGCTGTTTGAAAAGTTGAAAGCTGCCTAAAAACTTCACTGAATAGTGCTGCAAGATCCAACCCAGAACATCCACCTCGTAGCCCCAATCTTCACAACAACACTCTCTACAATGGCCGGTGGGTCTAGTTGCATGGGCATCTCGACTGACACTGCATTCGTTGGCATCCTCATCGCTGCACTGTGCGGCCACGGATTCGAGGTCAACCAGCAGAAGCGCGCGGACAAGAAGGCGAAGCGTAAGAGGGAGGTTGCTGCGGCCAAAGAGGAGCGCGACAAGAAGGCGGCCGCTGCAGACGCTGAAGTGAAGCGTAAGAAGGCTATCAAGACACAGGCAAAGCGCCAACAAACTACCCGTGAGAGGGAGGAGAGTGTACTGAGCGACTATCGGAGCAGCCCACTGACCCCGGCGGACTTCGAGAGCAGTCATCGCTACGGCTACTACTAGTGGCTCCCGGCAGCCCGTGTCCTTGCCCTTAGCGTCCTCTCCGCCATCAAAACAAACGCGCCCCCCACTTTCGACTCATCGCCCATACCACAACGTTACCTCACACCAACGCTTCCCAATGAGCAGCAGGAACAACAATCAAGGAGCAACTCAAGCCCAAGGACCAGCCCCCAACCGATACTATTTCAGCTACCTGTTCGGCATTCTCCTCGCTTTCGTGTGCTGCGCCAATCTCCCCAAGAAAAAGCCCAAGACCTCCACCCCTCAACATACAACTCGACGTGAGCGTCGCGAAAGCTTCTGAATCAACAGAAGCAGCACATCTCCAATGGCGCGCCCACTGTCAGTCCTCGACTGTGACAAGATCGCCACCGTGACAACTACCTTACCCCTCCCCTTCACCCCCGAGCCCCCATCGCTGCCCCCATCGCTGAAGGTGGCCCGCAAGATGACCGAACTCAAGACCACCACGAAGAAGTTCTTCGAGTCTCTCTTTGGCTGCTTCCTGGGACCCAAGCAGGACAACAAGAAGGCAGTGAAGCGCAGCCGTCGCGAAGCTACCGTCGACGACTTGCGCGCTCGTCCCTCGAACGAGCCTCCGTTTTGGGGCGAGGCGGAGCGCGACGACGATCGCATCTGCAAAGTCGACGACACGAACCGCCGCAGCATCTGAGCATCGTCGAGCAACACCCCCATGACAAGTCAGTACCTTCCATCACTCTACCGTCACTGTCCATCAAGCTAACCTGTCACCAGAAACACCTGCACCGTCACTGAACGTCAACAACTCCCCAACACCAACCTTTCCAGCACTCAATACCCCAATCACAGGTCAGTTACCTCCCCTCACTCCATCACATCCGCGCTACATGCTGACTTCACAGCAGCAACCATGCCCCACAAGACCAAAACCCTCATCGCGCTCATCCTCGCTGCAGTCGGCGCGCTCTTCTGCGTTCGCGAGCAACGACGTGGCAGACGCGATGACCGCGAGCTGGGTGCTTCAGTCCGCCGCTCACTTTCCACCTCACGTTCGCGATCTGGTGCGTACTCTCGCACCAGCTCCTGGGACCGCAGCACACACAACCGCCGCGACTACTAAGATGACTCAACTTCATCTTTTCTCACCGAAAATGCCAAGAGGAACACAATGTTGGTTCCTCCTTGGGCATTATTGACTTCAGCTCTTGCACGGGCGATATGAAGTGAGCGATATGATTTGAAAGCGGAGGAAATGATTTGATTGAGCTTCGTGTTTCTCTGCTGTGTGTTGGTACGTGAGAGGTACCTCACACAGTTGACGGAGGAGTTCTTCAGTTTCTGTACTCAAGTTTCGGAAAGTCACAATGAAAATGTTTGCACTGCAATGAAATGTTTCTTGTCATTGTCTATCGTTTCTTTGTTACGTCCTTGTCGCCCTATACCCTGATGTGTATGTAGATTCTGTGAAGCTCGTCGAGGAGTCATGCCGCCGACGCGTTCAAGTCCACAGCACAGCGCAAATTATCCCCAAAATCTCTGCACGTGGGCGCGATATTGTCCATGTGCTATCATCTGCCTTTTGCCCGTCTATTCGCTCTCCCTTACGCTTGAGTCCTCCATCTGTGTACCTGCCATGCCGTTAGCTTTGACCAACGCGGCGTGTAGGAGGATGTAGTACCTGTACGGGAGCGGAGAAGGCAATCGCGGACTGGGATGATGCTCACAACGTCCGGTCGCTCACTCATGCCTTCTGCTGTTATACATGCGCCTAAATCTCTCTTAGTACTGACTGGTGTCGACCGTATGGGCTCAACCGTAATGAAGTGGACAAACCTACCTCAAGGCAAGCGAGCATTCATGATCCTCGTCAAGAGCACGTCGTCGTGCATGTTCTCGGCCAGTAAATGCTCCTCGTTGTTGTACGACAAGTGGATGATGCACTTGAAGTAATGGGTGAGGAACATTCCCAAGTACGAGAACGCGGCCGTCTCCAGAACTGGCGGCACTTCCATAGTCTCATCCGGATTCATATTGTGCCAGTCCAGAGCCGTCAGCACGGAGTTGGACCCATCGTTCTCGAAGTAGGGGCGCCGTGGCCCATATCGGCAGCCTGGCCGATCACGCGCAGGTGAGCCCGCGTAGGGCCGAGCGGCGGCCAGAGGGTTGCTCCGTACTTTGCGAGAAAAGAGCCTGCGAGGTACTGCAGCGCACGCGGCGAGAACTTCTCACGCGGATGAGTATCAAACCGCAGCGTGTCGACGTTGATTTCTGCTTGCGCGAAGATATGGCGCCAGCAGAGAGAGAAAAAAGGTCCCGCGCCGTCTACGCGGATTTGGAGGTTGAGGACGGCAAGCTTGACCTCGGCGACGGCGGTGATTTGGTGGAGAGGGTATGGAGGCGCCATTGCGTGCTGTGTAGTCGGTGCTGTTGTGGATATTGCGGACGGGTGTAGCAGGAACTACTGTAGAATGAAGATTAAACAGTAGCCTGCGGGCTTCGGGAGACTTACGGGAGGATCGTCATCCAAGAAATTTTTCTATTCGTGCCGCTCGACTGATGCCTGAGCTACTTCTCGAGCAGCATTCACTTCCTTTCTCAGCTGATTATAATGAGTATTTTGCTAATCCTTGATCGATTGGGGATGTAGCTCACAGACAACTTGTTCTCTACAGAAGATCGTGTAGGGGGTGTCATGATTGGAAATATACGGACTTCAAAATTATGGAAGTTTGACGTACGAGCAGCGAGGGCGAATCTTATATGCTGTGTCTTACAAGAGAGAAGAGTTTGCGGTTTGCATGTAGACCAGCAAACCCATGGAGCTCCTGCTCGAGTTTTCATTCACTTACGATTACGTAAGCCTGAGTTCCACAAGGTTCCGTCACGAAGACCCACGAACCTCTGCCGTTGTATCACGGCCACTGAAGCAGACTGACAGGTAACTAGACATAGCTCTATCATGAGAATCGTAGACCCACTTGGAGCGTCATTGCCGACGCAAAGGGGTTGCGAAGGCCTGTTCATGTCCATTCTTCCAGTCTAGTATGCCCATTGCCCAACGCCTCGTTTGTATGCTTCTTCATGATTCCAACGTTAGGCAGGTCGATGGAGAGCGCCAATGCGGCAATCTCCTTGTTTGAAATACGTGGCTGAAGTAGACTTTACAGCAACGCATGTGGAGCTAGCCATTCATTCTTCCGACATTGTCGAGCTATCTGGATGCAACGGAGTAGAGCTGTCGATATGAAGATTTTTCAAGGACAACTCTCCTCGTCGAAGTCAAGAAACCAATCTTAGGGACCGTCTCTCGATCGAGGCGACCCTTTTGGAGGTACTAGAAGCCTTTGGACTAGCACTGTCGCTCATTGCATGGTGGAGAGGCTGGAACGGTCAGCTGATTCCAGTGAGGAATCCTCCTATCGACAGCTCTGCAACGGAGTACGTACAGGTGATCGTATCGCAGAGGACATAGTTCTGCAACATAGCGAGCGGCGATTGAAAAACTGAACGCGCTCATACGAGTTATGATCGGAGACAGGATCATTGTGCTTATCCATATTAAAATGGTTCCAAAGTAGGCAACCCTCCCAACCCCCCAGTCAACTTCAAATAATGCTCAATTCTCGCCCTCTCCCAAGCATCACATTCCCCCTGAGCCGACACCCCAGCACGAAACGTCGTCTCCGGTGTAGGCAACACCCACTGACTCAACGGCAAAGGAGTCACAGCCGCAAAGACATATCGCTGAGCTGGAGGATGCATAGCAGTACTCCCCACTCGATCTCTACTCACTGCCAAAGAACTTCGTGGAGAGAAGGACGTAGATCTCCGAGGTGTGGGCGGAGGCGGCATATCCAGTGACTGCTGGCGGGGATGTGTCGAGGGAATTGTGCTGATGGGTTGAAGCGCTGGTTGGAGGTGTAGAGATCCAGAACGCAATTGCTGCAATGGCTGATATTGGTTGGAAGTTTGACAGAGATAATGGTGGTATTGTGCGGCTGTCGTGCTAGCGTGCTGATGGGATGGCTCGGTACTGCCCAAGACTGGTCCGCTTGAAATGGTTCGACTCGCTGGGACGTCTTGACGACTGACTGTGCCGCGGTCTCGGAGGGCGGGACTCTGGCTCGGCGGCGGGTTCCCGAGACGATTGATGTTGTCCATTGCTCTCCTCACCCCGGTTGAACTCGATCTCCAAGCCATTTGAGCCATCTGATCGCGAAGTTGTTGTTGATACTGCTCATGCTCGCTCTGAGGTTCTGGAGTGACCAAAGCTTGGAAGAGGGCGTCGCTGGGCTCTGTGTCCATTGGATCGTGAGGAAGACCATGCGGGACTGTGGTTGATGCTGGAGCAGTATCTGATCGGAGGTTGGAAGAGAGGCCAGCAAGAACAAGGTCAATTGGTGTGGCATTTCGAGGCTGCTGAGCTGCCAAAGACGACCGCATAGCTTCGATGAAGTTGTCGTCTGATGAAGCGTGGATAGCTGATGCTGGACTTCGATCTGCGGCAAATGTTCCCGCGAAGAGGCCTTGAGATGCAGACTGGCCAGCTGACGTCGGGCCTCCGTCCTCCGTATCTGCCATTGGAAGATCAGCAGGCTGAGGTAGGTCAGCGGCTAGGGAAGATTGTGTGGCTTCTATAAAGCTGTCGTCTGATGAAGAGGTCATTGAACTTCGCTCTGCAGCAGACCTTGCTTGATCCAATGCTTCAGCAAAGATATTTTGAGATGCAGACTGAGCAGTCGACGTTGATGGTCTGTGCACCGCATCATCTCCCATTGGAACATCACCCGGCGAAGACGGTGACATAAATAATGATACGCCGGACTCTACATCCGGTCCTGCATCCACCAACTCATCCGCCTCACGATGACCCTCGGCGTAGCTCCGAATCGAAGCCAAAAGCTCATCAGTACTGCCAACTCTCTCAGCGCGTGGAACATCACCAGCACCAGCTGCACCAGCAACCATCACAAACGGCGTACTCCTACAATTCAGACACTTCCAATCCAAATCATCCAAATCGCCTCCTCTCAAGTGACCCAGATTGACACATTCCGGATGAAACCACTCAGTGGAACACTTCGCATTCCCACACGCAAGCATGACGCCCGAGCTCTTTCTGCGTTGTGAACATCCCTCCAGAATGCAGAACTCCCGTCCAAAATCATCCGCCGGCTGTCCAGTGGAGAGGTTTCGGTTGACGAGGCCAGGGAAGGTGACTGTTGTCTTTGGTACAATCCTCTTCCGCTTTTTTGATGGTACCGTCACCACAGAATGCGCCGCCTCATGACTCTTCGACCGGGAGCTGATTCGCAAAGGTACATCTGGGCTTGAATCCCGCTCGACTTCCGCAGGTTCACTGGCCTTTAGCAGTTGCTTTTGTCTCTCTTGCGAGTTCCCGCTCAACCCAACGATCCCGTTCAATATCTCGCTTTCGTCCTCAGTGGTCGCCGCTTGAACGCCCGAATCGCCATCCAACAAAGCCGTAAAGTAGACCAGCATGATGCCTCCCAGTCTTGAGTACCCCACGGCTTCCTCCGCACCCATCTCCGTCCCGTATTTCTTCCTCCACCAAGTGGCGACAAGGTCTGGAGGCTTCCCGTCGACCTTGAACTCTGGCCCAAATTGCCCATACTTGAATGCCCAAAAGTTGCCAGGCTGCGTACTGAGTTCCTTTTTGAAGAGATGATTGCGGCGAGAGGCATCTGAAGGCCAAAGCCTTGCTCCATGAGCCTGCAGGAAAGAAGAGGCAGGAACAGCGAGAGGTCCTATCTTGTTGTTTGGGTGGGACAAAAGTTGCGAGAGGTCGTAATTCGAGAAGAGGTGTTGTGTGGCGAGAGACTGGAAGAGCGCATGGAAGGGTTCTTTGAGTTGGAGTAGATTATGAAGAGCGGCTAATCGTGCTGCAGGCGGGAGCAATAGGTTTACTGGAACGACGATTTTGGTAGGTTTCCGGTTGCGAGGGAAGATCATTTTGGGTTTGGATTTGAGAGATACATGGTTGGGAGGTCTGCCGCGGCCGGAAATGCCTGCGCTATAGATGGCGTTAGTACGAAGAGACGTGCGGAGAGAGGTAGGTACTTGCTGCAGTTTGACTCCGGGGTATTGATCTTTGGCGAGATGATTGCGCTGAACATGTCTCCTCAAATCACCAGGACGAATGCGTTCTCTATCATTGCCTTTTGGACAGTAGAAGCAGATGTGCTCGCACTTTTCGATGGAGAAGAAGATTGTATCGGTTCCAGAACTGGGTGCCGTTGGCCAGATGTGGGAGTGAGAAGCTTCGTTACATGGCATATTGAGGATCACTGGCTTCAAAAAGGAACGACAGAAGTGCTCGAGCAGCAGCGCTTTGGGTTGGTGTAAGGCATTTTATCGAAAGAGAGAAAGCGAGACGACAACAAGAAAGCAACTACAAGCAGGAAGAAAGAACAAACGGATGGCAAATGTGGATCGTTTTGCGACAAACGTAGAAGTGGATACAAGATAGCTCCATGAACCCTGCACGTGCATATGGTAGTACAGTACAAGCGCCAGATTTTCGTAGTCACTCCCGTGAAGATGGTTGGAGGTTGCGACCTGTCATTCTTGTCGAACGAGTGGGGAGTTGAAGAAAAGAGCCGGCAAATCCTAGGAGAAGTTGTTTCATGTCTCAACCTGTAGCCGTGTGTACGATAGTGATGTATCGGTATCTGCCATGGTGTACGAAGGTTGGGTGGAGAAGCGGACCAGGACCGAGTTATTATTGGGATGTTCCTGTCCGGTATTGCATAGCGGAGACTTGCGAGTAGATCCTGTAGGTTTCCAGCAATAATATTGATGATGCCGTTACCCTATGGTCGGTCTTCCTTTGCCATCGCTTGTCTATCGCCGTGGCGGTCGGTCGACCAGGTAAGTTACCCGACTCTGTGAGTGTAGCAGTATACTTATCTCATTCACGTAAATATCTCATAATTGTTGTACTGGATGTCGTGCATGTTGTTTATGCACAAGATGGAGGAGAAGAAGGAGAAGTCAAAGAGACTTCGATGTGGCGGAGATAGAAGTCATGCGCCCGTGCTGCACAGATCACGTAATGCATACTAAATTCTCACTTCATCGAAAAAGCTCACATCTTCAACACGCGATATCTTCACAACCGTACCACCAAAATGGACGACGCGCTAAAGGAATTAAGAGAGTCTGACGAGCCGAACATTTCGGCGGTAGCGAGGAAGTATAAGGTTGACCGTAGCACGCTTAGTCGTCGATTCAACAACAAGACTGTTTTACTAGCGGAAAAAGCCGAGAACTAATCGATTCTTTTACACTAACAAGAGCGATCTTTAGTAGACTATATTAACAAACTTATACTATACGGTATCCCCCCTACACCTATAATGCTAAGGAACCTTATATACGACGCTTCTAGCTACCTACCTAGTAGTAAATAGACTATAAAGTTCGTTAAAAACCATTCTAAGTTAGATACTAGGTATCTTAATCCTTTAGATAAATTAAGGAAAAAAGCAGACAGCTATAACTAGTACTCTAAGTACTTTAACCTTATAAAAGAGAAGATAGAGAAGTATAACGTTAAGCCGTATAATATCTATAATATAGATAAAAAGGGCTTTATAGTAGGAGTAATTTAAAAGGCTAAACGTGTGTTTACTAAGGTCTATTACGATAATAAGCTATATCTTAGACCTTTATAAGATAGTAATCGTAAGTAGATTATAGTTATTACGTATATTTAC
>KZ110085.1:0-36217 GCA_002116395.1 Ramularia endophylla | reverse complement strand
ATAATAAGCTATATCTTAGACCTTTATAAGATAGTAATCGTAAGTAGATTATAGTTATTACGTATATTTACTATAATTTGACTAGCCTACCTACTAGTATTATATATAAGGCTATAACTAGAAACATCTAAACTTCGTAGGTATAGGACATAGATTAATCGACTACTGCTTTCGTAGCATCCTTACTAAATAGATAGACGGATAATTACCTTAGTTTATAGTAGTTAAAGTAGGTATTCGATAGGTTCTTAAAGGATAAGGCTAGTAGGGATTTTCGACTACTTTTTATCGATAGATACGGCTTATACGTATTAAAGGACTTCCTTAACTACTACCTAGGTAATCGAATTCTTCTAGCTATATATCTACCTTATTTAATACACCGTTTATAGGCTCTTAACGTGTCGCTGTTTACTATACTTAGTATCTACTATAGCTAAGAACTAGAGAGATTACTATATTTTTCTATAGGCATATTAAGCGTGTTAAAGCGTAACTTCTTTAGGATGTTTAATTAGGCCTATAACAAGGCGTTTATAGGCAAAAACATTGCCTCTAGCTAGTATAAAACTAGCTTGTTACTATTCGATCCCTCCGTAGTTTTAAACTAGCTTTTAGTTAAGGAGACTACTCTATAGCCTAACTAGCCGTTAATAACCGTCTACTAGCCGTTAATAACCGTCTACTAGCCTTTATAAAACTCTAGAGTATCTATATTGTCGCTATTAGCTTACTAGCGGAGGCTAAGAGCCCTTATTAAAGATACTATAGCCGGAGATTAAGACAAAGTCTAGGTGCTTAAAAATACGGTCCTTAATCTCTAAACTTAACACAACCTTCTAAAAGTAGAGTATACTAGCCTAAAGGATACCCTTAGATATAAGAAAAAGAAGCGGAAGCGGGCTAAGCTATTGTTCGAATTGCTAAAGGAGTAGGCTACTTAGTTCTAGTTACTAGCTAAAATTAAGGCTAGTAGGGCCGCTTTAGAAGCTAAGGAGTAGGCTAAAGTTAATAAAAAAGCAGCTAAGTATTAAAAGGCTTAAAATGCGAAGGTTACAAAGCAGTTAAAGGAAAAAGAGAAGTAAGATGTACGTAAAAAGAGAGAAGCTAATCGGCTTAAAAAAGTAGCTAAAAAGGAGAGATAGGTAGAGGCCGCTACTATATAAAAACAGCTAGACAAGACTCTCTAAGCCTCTATACGTAAGCTAGCTCGCAAGCCACGTAAGCCAAAGGACTATATTGTATAAAAGTCGTTAATTATGGTGTTGAAACTAGCTAGGGGTAGATTTCCGGCTGTTTCTAGCCCCTAGCTAATTAAAAGGCTTACACTAAGGCAACGACTACAACAAGTTCAGGGATTAAAGAGCTGATTATTGTGAGCATTTTGAGCTATTATACGTGTATATTAAGTCGTTAGTTGTGTAGTAATTACATGTTGAAGAGTTGTGTTGACGAAGGAGTTTGCTGTGCATTACGTAACCTGTGCAGCACGGGCGCATGACTTCTAAAGCGGAGATTGGGTGAGTGATGGTGCCCTGGTCTTCGACATCACCATCTCGACGTAGCTTAACAATCAACTCGAAGACATTACAGCCACTTCACCGTAACAATCTTCTTCAAGACTCTAATCCCCCAACGACAACGACCATGACCTCACTCCGCCGGCCACTGGCCACCGCCCTCCGCCGCAACCTCCTCACCACCCCATCCACATTCCAAACCTCAGGCATAATCCGGAATCATGCCCAAACCGCCTCAATATCCACCACAACACCTCGATCATCTGGAGCACTGAGTTCACCCCTCAATCTCCCCAAATGGCTTTCCGAAAACTCGCATCTCCTCAAACCACCCATCAACAACTACTGCGTCTACTCCGATCCCATGACAGTCATGATCGTAGGCGGACCCAACGCCCGCACGGATTACCACATCAACGAAATGCCCGAGTTCTTCTACCAACACAAAGGTCGAATGCTTCTCAAAACCATCCAAACCATTGCTGGGAAAGAAGAGTTTAAAGATGTGTATATCAATGAGGGAGAACTGTTCTTATTGCCGGCAAATACGCCGCATAATCCTGTGCGGTTTGCGGATACTGTTGGTGTGGTGATTGAGCAGCCGCGGCCGGAGGGAAGTTTGGATAGGCTGAGGTGGTATTGTCAGAATTGCGGGAGTAAGGTGCATGAGGCGGGGTTTCATTGCACGGATTTGGGGACACAGATTAAAGAGGCCGTTTATGCTTTCAAAGCGGATGAGGATTTGAGGAAGTGTGGGAACTGTGGTGAGATTTGTGATACGGCGCCAAAGCCGGAGGTCATGGAAGCGATGCGGACGTCGCCTTCTTGAGAGAGGGAGATGCGAAATGATGGAATGAGATAATGAGGGCATCTTGCTTACATTCAGACATTGTGCTCGGCTAGCCATGACATTGTGCTTCTGAGTCCACGTAGTTCAGCGGACGCCAACCATACCATTACTGGAATCACGAGACGCCGGGCTCAACACACAACAAGGAAAGCTTCGGTGTGCCGTGTCTCGTCAATGGAATACAGCGAAGAGTGACGGAGAAATATGAAATTTCGTTGAGACTCCGGAGCCGGCTGGATTGTTTTGGAACCAAAGGGTGCTATCCAGTCTGGTCAGACTTTCATCTCGCCACTGCACGAAGTCTCGGTCATCTTCTCGAGCAGCATGGCTCTTGTAGCAAACTGTGGATGCAGAGATCTATATCTGCTACCTCTTCCGCCCATGTCTTACCTCACTATCATTCACTCTCCCGATCACGTTCCTTCAATTCCTGAATCCGACCTCCTACTGTATACATCACGTCAGTCATGATTTTATACAACTTTCCCACCTGCACATGCCAATCCACCTGAACACTTATCCAGACAGCACCAACTCAAACACAATTATGGCACCCCTATCTCGAGACGAGCGCGTGGTTGAAGGATCCGAGGCCGCTCTCCGCGGCAATGTTCAGGGCTCACATGAGCCATCCAGAAAGAAGCTGCGCCGTGGTCTCACAAACGTCTTCAGATCTCCGCTGTCGTCTCCGCTCTCGCCTGCCGTCCAAAGGATCAGGATGGAGCGTCTTTGGGTGTGCCGGGTCCCGTCTTCGAGTCCGATACCAGCCAGCCGAGTCAACTTGTCGAGCACATGCTGGCAACCCTTTCACCTTTGAGGCTGCTGTTTGAGGAACATCAGCAAGCATCAACACGCCCTCCAGGCATTTTGTCACTACCCTCACTATTATGGTCTCAACCACTTGCCAGCTTTAGCTTCCTGACACTTATATCGCCTACTTACCATCTACCAGTCATCCGCCGCGGCAAGGGCTGGGTGGAAGTCGAAGAGGACTCAGACAACGCGGATGAGCCACCAGTGAGGTGAGCACAGTGCATCGAGAAACGTGATGAAGTGGCGAAGATCCGGAAGTGAGCGTAGTCGAGACGATGCTGGACGAACTGGTTGCCGATGCCATCCGAGATATCGCAGCTCCTTTCCGGAGGGCACGAACTCGTCCAGTCTTACCGCCGAGCCAACCAATCGTCGCGGCCGTGTTCCTAGAAACATCGTCGCACAAATAAAAGAGAATCCTCCTCAACCATCGCGCCGCCCAAAGAAGCACTCACTATCTCTGCTATGCTCGATCCAGATTGTACGTTTCCATTACCCGTATCATGATGACCACTACTAATAGCGTCCTGTATAGTTGACGAGGAGGCGGTCCAGCGCAAGATCTTCTCGCTAAGAGACGACATCGAGAGGGGAAAGACGGACAATGGATATGGGTACGGCTGAAAGCGAGCGAGCATGAGGGATCGAGGAGCAGTAGGAGCGATGGCAGACAGACTGAAAGCACTTCGGCGAGGAGCGCGAGATCGAGCCGAGAGAGTGGTGCGAGCCTTTCAAACGGGACAGTACTCAACTTGAGGGAGGCTGGCCGCTCGCCTGGCTCCTGCCCGACCTCCCAATTGCCAGCACAGGAGAGAGGCAGAAGCTCTCGCCGCAAATGCCTTACCGAAAGCTCCACAAGACTGGCAATGACTCTTACGACGAAATACGTTGGCTTCTCGAGTGTGTCAAAGATATTCGAAGCGTAATGGCGAGAACTTCAATAGCATCCTCCCAACTCCTACTCTCGATAGTGCTGTAGCCATCACCTGCGATCTACAAGTTGTTTCATGTTCTCGAATGTGAATCTCAAGGTTAACTTTCCAAAGGGGATTCGTCCACAGTAAGAAGCAGAGGGTCATTACTGATCGTCCATCCAACTCAACAGCTGTCGGGTTAGCCCAACCACCCTTCCGCAGATGCAACCGAGCAGTGGTTAGGACTATATCAACCTTGCTCAGTCATGACCTCTAGTCAGAATGTCTATGCCGCATATTGTGTTCGTAACCCGAGGCCGATCGTCCATCAAACCTTGACAGCTGTCGGGTTAGCCTCACCACCCTTCCGCAGATGCAACCGAGCAGTGGTTAGGACTATATCAACCATGCTCTGTCATAACCTCTAGTTAGAATGTCTATGCCGCATGTTGTGTTCGTAACCCGAGGCCGATCGTCCATCCAACCTTAACAGCTATCGGGTTAGCCTCAACACCCTTCCGCAGATGTGACCGAGCAATGGTTAGGACTATATATTCTATGTTCAGTCATAACCTCTACTCAGAATGTCTATGCCGCATGTTGTGTTCGTAACCCGAGGAATATGCGTATCTGCCGCCCAAATCCCAAATGCTTGGCATTCGTCGCTGCAAAAAAGACACCGCCAATAACACCACACACGAGATGATAGTAGGCTCCAAAGCACCGGTTAGGACTATACTCCCCTTGCAAAGTCATAACCTCTAGTTAGAATGTCTATCCCGTGTGTTGTGTTCGCGAACCGAGGTGTCTAAGGACTGGCCGCCCAAATCCCAAATGCTTGGCATTCGTCGCTACCAAAAAAGACATCGCTAATAACACTACACACGCGATGGTAGTAAGCTCCCGAGCACCGGTTAGGACTATACTCAGCTTGGTAAGTCATAACCTCTACTGAGAATGTCTATGCCGCGTTTTGTTCTCGTACCCCGAGGTCTCGCAGGGCAGGCCGCCTAAATCCCAAATGCTTGGCATTTTTCACTGCAAAAAGACGGGATGTCACCGCCCGGAACACTATACACACGACAATAGAAGGCCTCCGAGTAGAGGCTACATATAACTTCACCTTGCTTATAGATAACCACTGGTTGAAATGTCTATGCCGCGTGTTGCTCCCGTAACCCGAGTTGATTAAGTATCTGCCGCCTAAATTTCAAATGCTTGGCAATCTTCGCTGCAAAAAGAAGGGCACCTTCTAAACACTACACAATAATATGACAAGAGCAGGCGACGAGCATCGGCTATAGGTATTCTCGCTACGCTGAGTTAGAACCTATAGTCAGAATGTCTATGCCGTCTATGGTTTTCATGACCCGAGGTGTCTAAGTGCAATGCTTGGCATTCTTCGCTACAAAAAGTGAGACACGTCCTAAAACACTATACAAATCCAACGAGAGTAGGCGACGAGCAGCGGTTACGAGTATACTGACCATGCCGAGCTATAACCTCTACTCAGAATGTCTATCATGTGTTGTTTTTGTAACCCGAGCTAGCTAAGTACAATGCTTGGCATTTTCCGCTCCAAAGAAGGACAGCTCGGGTTACGTGAACAATATACGGCATAGACATTCTGACTACAGGTTATGAGTATACTGGCCATGCCGAGTCATAACCTCTACTCAGAATGTCTATCCCGTGTCGCGTCTTCATAACCCGAGCTGCCTAAGTACAATGCTTGGGATTCTCCGCTCTAAAGAAGGACAGCTCGGGTTACGAGAACAACACACGGCGTAGACATTCTGACCAGAGGTTATAAGTATATTGACCATCCTGAATCATAACCTCTAGTCAGAAAGTGCAAGCAAGGTGTTGTTGGCCTGACCTGCCTGACGGCGTACTGACTCGCTTCGCTGCAAAGGACACCTCGGTTTACAAAACAAACGTACGGCATAGACATTTCGGCCAGAGGTTATAAGTATATTGACCATCCTGAATCATAACCTCTGCTTAGAAGTCGTCAACAAGGTGTTGTTGGCCTGACCTGCCTAACAGCGTCCTGACCCGCTTCGCTACAAAGGACACCTCGGTTTACGACAACAACGTCCGGCATAGAAATTCCGACCAGAGGTTATGACTATACTGACCATCCCGATTCATAACCTCCAATCAGAAATTGCAATCAAGGTGTCGTTGGCCTGACCCGCGTAATCCAGCCTCACGGCGTACTATTCCGTACTACTCCGACACTGGCGATATCATCACCGCCCGTCTACGTTATCATCCGAGAGTTTTCACTGTTTATACCATATATGAAGACAGATCAGTGCTAATGTGATTTAGATCTCCAAGAATGTATGTGCGCTGCACGATGTGACACAGCCAAGAGGAGCGCGAGAAGCGCACTTGCTTTGAATTGCACCATCTCCGAGCTTCTTCAAACCCACGAATTCGCCTGACACTCTTTTGCCTGCACTATGGCCAAGTTGACGTCTCTTCCGCGTGAGCTCCTGATCAGCTTACTGGAAGCCAGTCCGACTGTACAAGATGCTGCCCGCTTTTCAGCAGTCAGTAAAAAGACGCGGGCTGTCTGGATGAGCTTCGGCAATCAAATCGCAAACACGATACTTACACCACGAGTCCCGGCCTATGAAGAAGCTGTGAAGCTAGCTGTCGCTCAAACTCGCTTCGTGGATCCTTCTCAGATGACCAGCCCGGCCGTGTGGCTATGGATACCGACATTGCTGCAGACTCACTCACTGGCCTCCAGTTTGTGCTCCAAATTTCAACACTGGCTAGATCATCTCCCACGAGGCAACTACAGATGTTCGCTTTCCTTCACTTCCCTGTACAAATCGTACTATACCTTACGACGACTCGTGTTTGCATACAGCAACCCACCTTATCGCGGCGAGCTTCTCTCGGAACTCCAGGCAGCCAGCATCGAGAGTGTACGAACACACTATGAGATGTGCTCTTTCATGTACAGCTGGATGGACGACGATGAACAACGCAGACAGTTAATGCTTTTGGCAGAGCAAGACATGCCTTCCGTGGACGATGTTGACGCCAGCAGGATGCTGCCTGAATGGGATTTTGCATTTCAATCAGTGGACGATGCGCTGAGTGCGAAGCTCCACGGCTGATGGTTCCACTGAAGATGTCTTGGAAGCACAAGGCTCAGACGATAACCAAGATCTTTTTGCCAAACTTTTCCTCTTGTACGAAGTAGGGGAGGATTTGATCTAATGCGAAACGCTTGTTATTGGGATCGTACGACGCTAACTGCTTGACGTCTTGCGATCAACTGCCCACAGTTAACATCTCGAGCACGGATTTGCAAAGGCACTGGAAAAGAGGAAAAGGGTACATCCGCGAGAGCATCATCATGTCAAGCTTCTCGTACATCGTTATAACTTTTCACCACTTCCCACGCTCAACAATTGCAGTCTGGTTATCTTCGAAATGCCGCTTGCCTCAAGGTACCATACATTAGGTATCGTCGAAACCTCCGGCACTCTTGATTGCCCTCTCAAAACATCCAGATCTGATGAACAAAGGCAGCGTACCGGCGGCCCACCACTCTGTATCACCTATGGGATCGTCTTCTTTGTAACTGAACTGCCAGCCTGTCACGGCCCCGCAGCCTTTGACCTCCTTCAACAGCCGCTCTCCATAGTCGGAGCTGGCAAACCCACCGCCTTGGACATACCATTCATAACCCCACAAATGGTAAATAAAAATTCTGTATCCGACGGGCTTTTTAGGGGGCGGAGGACGGGTGCTCTCTGGTGTGATAGTATATCGGATTCCATTGTGGTCTTTCATGCTCCCGCCGTGCTTCCAGTTCATGGGATTTGCTTCGCTCTGTTCGTTACACTGATGGCTAGTGAAAAAGCTCACTGATTAGTTGACCTGAACTATACATCAAGTAGACTCAGAACTCACCTGATCAATGTCAAGTAATACGAGCATTCGACTTGAAAAGTCTGATAATCTTGCGTCCCTGTTGGCCAACTGGTTTTGATGGTTACGTTGTCAGGCGAGTCCACATTGTAGCTGCGCGTGAACTCTGCGCCTGGAGCTGCGACAGAGCCCACGCTTTCGGCCATCCGCTCGCAATAATCCGGAATGTTTGCGTCAAGTGTTTCTTGGTCAATATAGTGTCTTGTATCCACAGAATTGCACTCTGGGTCGTTCGCTTGACCTCCGTTCCAAAGACGCCTGACGACGAGTGGTTCAATCGTAAGACTTGCGTTAACGGTCGTGCTCTGGTAAGCAATACTTCCGCCATGTTTAGGGTTGCCGGAATTTGGCTTTGGTATACTGCAAGAGTCTGTGACTTGATCGAGCCATGCCATGCAACTGTGCTGTCCAAGATTGGCGGTCTCGGCCCAACTTATCGAGATGTTGACATGATTTAAAGAGTCGGCATCAAAGCTGTCACTTGTCAATGTCCCAGTCTTGCCCTGTAGATTGTGCGCATCTGTTGTTATATCCCAGTCAGTACATTCTCTTGTGGTCTCACAGATTTCAGCTCATACCTGCACAAAAGCTGTTCAAAGAAGAGATCATTGCGTCGCGGTCCATCCAAGTATCCGAAGAGTCCAAGATACACACAGGGCTGTCAAAGTTGGGCCAGGTAGGATCAATGCTAGATACAAGCTCGGGTGGTACATCACTTATGCCTGCAAAGAACGATTAGCTCGGGTATCATGACACACAAGACAAGAACTCTCACCATTTGCTCGTGTAAGATCGACTGTCATTTGATAAAGTATCAAGTTCGCAATCAGGGCATGACCGGCCTGCGTTGGATGAAAGACTCTTGCAGTAAGGTCCGAAACAAAAAGCTGCCTGATACTGTTCTTCGAAACCACTTCCTTATTAGCGACGAGCACATGTGTACTGTTAGCAATGACCGTTCCAGTAGAAGAGGTTCCGTTGGTGATCATGGAGCCGTTGGTATTCGCCGCTGTGAAGCGGCTATTGCCAACGCCTGTAAGCAGAACCTTTGCCCCGAGACTTGTGCCACCCGGAATCGCAGCACTGGCGTTGTTTCGGGTCGTTTGGGGATCCGCAGAGGTTGCTGACTGCACAAACGTCCCATTTGACTTTGTTGAGTTGCTTATGGCGCGAATAGCTCTCTTTGAGGAGAAAACTTCTGCAAGTTCTTCAACGACAACCTCAAGATCGAGCTCCGGGTTGACATTGTCGTCTTCAATTACCACAAAGCCGCCCGCATCATCGATTGCTTCTTGCACCAAGGCACCATAAAGTGCTCCCAGCGTACCGTTAAAAGGCTCAATGTCTCCGTCATTGTTGAGGCTGTTATCACGCCGCTCCAGCTGGTCGAGCCAGGGGGTATCTTGAGACTTCATCTCATAAAAGAACAAGTCTTCGCGGTTTGCACCTGCACCACCGCTCTCGTCTTGACCAGATTGACAGTATCGACCGTCCGTCAGGCCCACATACGAGTCGTAATCGATGAAGTGGACCTGAGGTCCAGCTTTTGCAACCGCTGTGCGGAGAACTTCGTTCATCGAAGCAACGACTTTATTCATGTATATCCGGCGGGCTTGAGTAAGATACTCCCGAGTGAACAAGTTGAGCCACATGTGCCAAGATACGCTATCGCAATCCTGGGTGCTGATATCCCAGAATTGAGCGTAGCCAGTATAGTAGCTAAAGAGATTAGCATCTGGCCAAACAATGAGCTGATAATCACTTACATGTTACCACCGGTAGCGAGCTTTGCTTTTGCATTTTCAATGAGCTCAGACACATCGGAAGCGAAATTGTCGCTGAGGATCTTGCCATGAGAGCTGTACAACTTGTCGTCGCAGGAAGGATGCGAGAGCCCGCCATAGAAGCTGTAAACACAAGAGTTGAGAATTCCGGTCAGATCAGCATCGTTACCGCCCTAGTCCGATTAGCAGATAGCACCATGACAGGTCGAAAGCTGGAAACATACAGCCGAAATGATAATGAACTGCTGGTCTGACGACAGGGCATTGATCTGATCATTCACACCGTTAATGACAGCACCACTGCAAGCGGTGTATGAGAAGTCCAGCACCGCGGCGTTGGTATCAAGCTGTAAAGCTACCAGATTGGCAAACGATCCGTCATAGCGAGAGCAACTTCTGTCAAGTTGATTGCCTGCTCCAATTCCGGCTGCGTACCTTTCAAAGAGCAATGTTAGATGTTTCAGGAGATTGGTCACAGAACTCACGAATCGCCCACAGCTGCTCCCTTTGTCAAGTTCGAAAGATCAAATCCAGTGCTGTCTTGTGCGGCGATGGCGTGGTAGAGTAATCCGAGTGACAAAAGTGATGTGACCGAAGACATCTTGATCTTGATGGCGAGCCAGGGAGAGATCAAGCTGCGACGGGGAGGGATTTAAATCACAGCAAGCTTGAGCATGAGAATGTGTCGGTCCCCGTTGTACCAACCCATTCTATGGTTCAGAAGTGCGGTCAACACACTATCACCGCGAGGCGTCGCATCGGGCTTCGAGCAATGATACCTTCTGCCATAGAAATCTATGCATCTCATGCTGAAATCTGCATGCATTCTCGTCAGTTGGCAAGAGACCTGCAAATTCCCGTCCCTTGGCTGCGTTCTGTTCTCGCAGTGGCGTGCTTGTCTTCAAAAATTCAAGTTCGTGGAAGGATTTCTGCAGTTTCATATTTCCCAATGCTCCTAAGCTGCAGATCTCCATATTGGAAGTGCTCGGGGATCTACGAGCTGAATGTTGTGTGCTCATGCATGGAAAGCCAAAGCTATATGTGAAACATGAACCTCCAAGTTTTGCCTCGATATGGTAAACCTTTGGCTTGGCATGCACGAGATACTGTTGGCTGTACTAATTCTGGCCTTTGGGCATTCATGTTGTGCCTGTACGCTGCTTGCATATTCCGGAATGGCGATAAGCAATAGATCTTGGCTGACACGCCACGCATAGAGCGCTGCGATTTGCAATGCTGGACATGCTCGCTTGATGAGCATGGAGCCGTCGAGCGTCCTCGTGAGGTGTGCTTTGGTGTATAAGACCAAGAGCCTGCCTACATATGGTGAGCACAGCGGTGAGCGGCCAGACGCAATGGTTCTCCTTTCTCGTAATTACAGCTTCTTTCTTTTCTGTGCCAGTTTGCTGATAAAGATATCTCTTGCCATCGATGCCTCGCAACTGCGTAAGTCCTCTTCGTATGAACATGATCGTTGCGACCGAGCGGCGAAGTCTCAGTGTAGCAGGAATGACTGACCAGGGAAGCAGAGATCAGATTCAATGACGAGCTCTGGAGATCGAAGAAGAAGATCGTTTTCGGAGCAATCGTCCAGATTGAAGGTCTCAGCACCTGGACATCAGAACAGGTCCTTGATCTAGCCTTCGAATCATACGAGGGTATGAAAGCAGCCCATCTCGCTTTCGACTTCGCCCAGCTCCCGGTCACTCAAGGCATAGGCGCCTCTGCGAAAAAAGTGCCCGCCGTGACTAGCACCATTGTCGTCGACGATACAGCATACATATCGTCCTCGATGAAAGGAGGTTCCTTCCTCTACCTTCCCGCAGTGCAAACTACAGTATTTGGAAATGGCAATCGAAACTGTTACAAACAACTGGATCCAAACGTAGTAAAAGAGGTTTCCGATGGAGCAGTATGGAAGGCGCTCAGAGACTGCCAGACTATGGCCCTCAACGCGCAACATGGATCCTTGGGACATCGCAACGGCGGCTCTTGTGGTGAACCAATGGCAGCGATGGCGTTTTGTGCCACTCACGTGGGCCGCGATCTCAAAGATGCGAAAATTGTCTCCATCAATGATAATGGTGTTGTAGCTCCTTGCGCTGACCCAGCGGGAAAATTGGTATGTTTTCCTCATTGACAAGTCTTTCCGATCTGACTAGCCTTCCGCTGACTCGCCGAACAAACTAGAATTATGAAGGGGACTGGGGTTGTTCCCAACTGACAGGGCCGAAAGGGTTAGGCATGGACGTGATAACAAGTGACACTTCGAGAAAGTCAACAAAAGTGGTCGACAGTGACATTGCCGTAACGTACGCCATGTATCCTTGATGCGAAAGCTGATATGTCGGTCGGGCTGGTGTCGGCATGTGTCTGTTGGTAAACAATGCTCGCGATGTATTGATCTCGAGCCAGCCGAGATGTATCGCAAAGGGCAATGTGCTGGTATCGAAAGGCGAATCCAAGGTGTGGGGAAGAGGATTCTTAATGTAAGCGGTTATAGACGGTATCAGCTGTGCATGCATAGCCAGCCACTTCTTGCAGCTAGTATGCCTCGTGCGTAAAACTCCTTTTCCTGTGTGATGCTTTAAGGTGGCCAAAGCTACACCAGGTGTCTTTGATGAATTCCGCGTGTAGACATCCGGGAAGTAGCAATGTACTGATATCGAACGTCGAATCCAAGGTGTGAGGAAGAGGATCCTTAGGACAAGCAGTTGTAACCGGTATCAGCTGTGCGTGCATAGCCAGCCACTTCTTGCAACCAACATACCTTGTGCGTAAACTCTTTTTCAAGTGTGATGTTATCAAGGCTATCAAAGCTTCAACAGGTGCCATTATTCGATCCCTCATGTAAAGGCCCGGGCAGTCGCTGTGTCCTAGTAACGGACGCGGAGCCAAAGTGTGATGATATCAAAAGCGTCTTCGAAATCGAATCTGTTGTTCAAGCTACACCAGGTACCATCGATCGTTCCTCGTGCGAACGTCTAGGCAGTGGCTGTGTACTGGTATCGAACGTCGAATCCGAGGAAAAGCGTCTTCGAAAATCGATTCTGTTGCCAACACTACATCAGAAGCCACGCCGGGCCGCTCTCGTCGAAAACAGAAGCAATTGTCGACACCAGCCCACCAGACAACCCCACCCGGAGTATCTCCCGAACCATCAGCAAGTACAAACCATCTACCTCCCGCCCCTAGCCTTCTTAGCCTGCTCCCTAGCCCTATCATTCCTAGCCTTCATCCTCTCCCAATCCCTCTGATCCCCCGCCGCCTCCCCCTGAATCTCCGCCAACAACCTCCTCTGCTTCTTCTCATAAGCCTCATCCACCGCCCTCTTCTCCTTAAGTTTCTCCCTAGCCATAAAATTCGCATCCTTGCGCAACTCCCGCACAGCACCCTTCTTCTCCCTCTTATACTCAGCCGCCAACTTCTTACTCTCAGATCTCTCCTTATCGGGATCGTAATGTTTATCCGGATTGAATCCTTCTTCGAATTTGGGGATCGAGGTGCGGATGGGTTGGGGTTTGTGGTTGTGTAATTCCAATGGTTTGCGAGATTTGCGGGCGAGGGAGAGGAAGGTTGTGAGGATTTTGTGAGCTGGTTTACCCATACGATTGGGGAGACCTTTCAGGACTGGGAGGAAGGGAGTGAAGAGCTCGGTGAATGCTGAGAGGTGTTGCCAGTAGTCCGCCATTGTCGTCAAATTAGCGAGATGCGGAGCTGCAGCGCTCGTGTCGAGATTTTTGGTTTGTAGAGCGCGGAGGGTGAAGCGCAGGGCTTCGGGGATGTAGCGCTTGCTTAGACGTTGGTATGCTAGACACATGTTGACCAGGAAAGCGCCGTGGGTGAGAGTTTTCGCGTCGGCGGGTTTGGTGGGCGAGGGAGCGTGCAGACCGAGCCATTTGGCCATGACTGTGATTGCGGGTGTGACAACTTGGTGCCAGTGGTCGCTGGTTGGGTAGATGGACATGATGGCTGTTAGGATGATGAAGTCGCCGGCAATGGGTTGGCCACGCTGGTGGAAAGCATTGAGCTGGTCGCGGAAGGCTTGTCCGATTTGTGTTGGGTATGTTCGGGAGAGGGAGTGGAGATGGCGGATGATTTGCTCGGTTATCGCGAGTGGTTGCTTCTCGTTTCCCATGTAGGAGAGGTGCTCTACCAGGACTTTGGAGAAATCGGCCATGGACTCTTTGTTGGCTTCTGAGAGAGATGAGTGGTAGAGAGCACGAATCCGTTGAATGACGGTTGTGAGCTGCTCCACAGGTAGTTTTCCAACGACATCCAATAGTTCCTCGTGGGTACGAGGGCAGGGATAGGTGAAAGCAAGACGAGTTCCAGGCGCAACCGCATTGGCTCCCGTCCTCTCCGGTCCTTTTGTTGTGGATTCAAGATCTGGGCCGAGAATGCCTGTAATGAACTCATCTTCCTCGTCTTCTGGAGGTCCATCTTCAGCCTCAGCATCACTATCTTCATCCTCGCTGCTAACGCCAGATTCAACGTCGCTGAGCCCAGCATCAGATCCACTGGCGACCAAGTCCTCGTCCAGAGCAAATTCGTCCTCATCGTCGAGGACAAGCTGCTCATTGGACTTTGCAGGGGCCGGCAGAGATGAAGTAAACCCGAAATCGGCGGCCTCATCAGGGAAGTCCTCGTCGTCATCAAGAAGAGCATCCTCATCGGGACCAGCAGATTTGGCGTCTTTGCCTTCCTTTTCATCGTCTGACACATCCTCACCGCGCATACGCAAAAGACGTTTCGCCTCTAGCTTCTGCAATCGCTCCGCCTCAGCAGCGGCCTTCTCCTCGACCGTCTTGGCACGATCCGAGGGTTTCGCACGCGTGTCCATGGCCAGCTGCTTCATGCGAACATCGTAGTCCTTGTCCGCCTGTGCTCGATCCATTCCATCCAGCAATTTCTGTCGGTCCGCGTTGACGACTGGCCCGTTGGAGTCAACTGTAGCGGGATCCGCCTGCTGTTTGGGCGGTGGAGACCTCGGAGGCTTCTTGACGCCTTGTAATAGTCCCAGAATCTCGCCAAAGCCCTTGTCCAACTCATCGCGGAGATCGTCGTCGTCTTCCTTGACCTTTTGCCGCTCGTACTTGTGCATTTTGGACTTGGCAATCACTTCCATCATCACCTCCTTCTTGCTTCTCTTGCGCTCTGGTTGATCTCCGCTCGCTTCCTCCTCATCATCATCCTCCATGTCCACCCCCTCACCACCCTCGTCCTCGCTGTCCCGCCTCCGCTTTCTCGTGAACAGTTCCTGCTCATCATCCTCACTGCCCGCCACACTCTCATCCCCAAAGTCATCCGCAACCAAATCCTCCAATCTCCGCCCACCATGCGTCAACAATCCACCATTCCCCGCACCCTCATCGTCACTTCCCTCCAAGTCAAAGATGCCCCTCCCCTTCGCCTTCCGCTCCTTCTCCCTCGCGAATCTCTGCACCGCTCTTTCCTCGGGCGTCATATCGACATCGCCCTCTCCAATTCTCCGATCCACCAATCCACCAACTTTGTTCCTCCGTCTCATCTCCGGCAACAGCGTCTCCCGTCGCATATCCTCGCCTCTGGACTTGGACACACCAGGCCGATGCAGCACCGCTTTATAACCGCCCTTGCCATCGCTCTTTCTCCGATCGCTGATGGATGTCGATTGGAACTTCTCCGGTCGGGATGATATCGATTTCAATTCAAATGGGTTGAAGGAATCGCGGATATTCTGCAGATTCGCTGCTCGAGCGGCGCGGTCGGCGGGGGTCTTGCCACCAGCCGCTGCTGCTTTCTTCTGCTTTTTGGATTTCTGAGGACCCGTGAGGCCTTGGTCGTTGAGCGACTTTTTCAGCCGCTTCAGCTGGGAAGGCGGCATTTTGGGCGGCGATGTTGATCAGATTTGGGCGAGGCTTTCGAAAATTATCGACATGTCCACAATTAGCCTCAACACGGGACGGACCGAGACGGCGGCGTCTATTTGTGCCGCCTTCCGCTGCTCGCGTGAGTTTGTCTGAATCCCGTCTCTCTTTCTGCACCTTTTGCATGAACATGGCATAAAAGTTGGTTGCATCGTTTATAAAGATGTCCTCCGTATGACCATATAGGCCGGTAAAGGTGTCATGGTCTAGCCATGCGAGCAAACATGCGGATGACCATGTGTCTCTGCATTGCTGCGGGGTTCCTTGGTCACTCCCGAAGCATGTCTTCAACCTCAACGCCCGCATTCTCTCACAGACCTCAATGTCTTTCTATCGTAACAACACTTCGTCTCGATCATGTTGGACCTGATATCACGAGCTGTGGGAGTGCTGCTCGTCCCATTTGGATTCCGCGAGCTGGTATGGTGACACGAGAACGCCACCATCCACCTCACACCCCATCAAGACTGACATCCATTGATATTGTAGGACGCAGCTTACAGAGCAATCTACCCCCGATCTGGTTCAGTAGGAGTCACTCCCACAACACCACAAGTCCAAGTCCCCATCACGACAAAATGGCAAAATGACAGATACGACCCGTACATCTGCGAATCCAACGGAGACAACGGCTGCTGGTTCCCCTCCATCATCCAAGAAGGTCCTCCTTACATGGGTGTCTCCTTCCCTCCGCGTTCCCAAAAATGCATAATCCCAGCATCCGGCTCACCAGACATCGACGACTCTCCCGCCATCATCAAAGCCTTCTCACATTGTTCCCAAGACTCGCACATAATCTTCCAAAACACAACCTACCACATCTCCCGCATAATGAACACCACCTCCCTCCAAAACGTCTCCATAGAAATCCTGGGCACTCTCCTATGGGACACAAACATCACCTACTGGCTCGCCAATTCCATGCCCATAGGTTTCCAAAACCAAACCGCAGCCTGGCATCTCGGCGGGACCAATCTCCACATTTTCGGCCATGGCTACGGTACCTTGAACGGCAACGGGCAAGTCTGGTATGATTTCGCCAAAGGTGTCTCCAACATCCACGGTCGTCCCCACCAACTTCTCATCACAAACACTGTCAATTCCGTCATTGAGGGGCTGAGATTCCTGCAAAGCCAAATGTGGACCATGACCATCGCTCGCTCCGAGCGTGTCCTCTTGCGGGACATCTATGTGAATTCCACGAGCACAAATCCGGATGTTCGCAGTAATGTCAACACCGATGGCGCAGATACAGTATACGCTAACAACATCACTTTTCTCCGCTGGGAAGTTATTAACGGCGACGACAGCATCAGTATGAAACAAAACAGCACCAACATCTACATTTCCAATTGCACTTTCTATAATGGCGCCAGTTTAGCCATGGGTTCCATAGGACAGTATCCAAACCAAATCGAAGTGATTGAGAATATCACCGCGGTGGATATTAAATGTATTGGAACGGGTTACGCGGGGAGGATCAAGACTTGGGTTGGGGAGAATTCGGGCTATCCTCCCAACGGCGGCGGAGGCGGGATTGGATGGGCGAAGAATATCACATTCGAGAATATCGAACTTGAGCGTGTGGGAACTGCTTGGTTGATTACGCAATGCACTTTCTATGATGGACCTGAGAATGCTGGGGGTGGAGGCACGAGTTCGGATCCTAATTGTAGTAGTTCGAGGTTTCAGGTTTGTTTGTTCTTTTTTTTTTCTATCCTCCTTCTCTTTTGCTCGGTGCTCGCTGACGCTTTTGACCAATTATTGCAGATTTCAGACCTTTATTGGGGGAATATTCATGGTACTCTTAATGGGAATAGAGTCGCGGCGCTGCAGTGTTCTGCGGAAGCTCCTTGTCAGGGGGTGAATATTTTTAATAATAGCTTGATTGGGTTGGATGGTGGGGAGGTTAGTGGGGAGTATCTGTGTGAGGAGGTGGAGGGGATCACTGGGTTTGAGTGTACGGGGGCTTGTGATGGGAATTGTCCGAGGAGTGTAAGTTCTTGACTCTTCCTTCGTAGCTGTTTTCAAGGGGGTTTTCGCTGACGAATTCGGTAGTGATCAAGCGAGTGGTTCTTGCCTGGAGGTGCTGAAGCTGAGAAGCGCACATCCATGAAATCTATCAGGTCTTTCTTTATCAAGACCTTTGTTCGCATTGTTGATGTTATTACAGTCCAAGACGAGCTGGCCATTGATGAGAACCATGTCTCTGTGGCGCGAAGCCTTTGTTCTCATTGTCCCTTTCGATCTTTGTCGTTCTTGAGATTAGGAGATCTCCGTATGTTGACCCACAGTCAGTCATCTCATTCAGTTCTACCTTCTCTACTATTTTCCCAGCATCATACAGCCTTTCTTTCTTTCTTTCAAAACAGAATTCGCAGCCGGTCTGCTCTCTTTTCTCGCAATTTTGGTTTTCATTTCTTCCCTCTCTTCATAAACACCATGTCATCACCCCGTACCTTCGGCATAGAGCTAGAATTCCTCGTCATCTACCGTCCAGGGGTATTCAACAACACCCTCCCCAACCTCATCCCCTTCAAAAACGATCGATATATAGATAAAGCCGGCCTCATCCATCCCAAGCATGCCATCAAATATTGCTTGAACCTCAAAGGCATCCTCGCAGAAATCTCAGGACGGCCGATATCTGCTACTGCTAAATACACCTACTGGGCCATCTCATCCGAGAATCTCTCCCTCTCCAAATCCTCGAAAACAATCCTATCAAATTTGAACCGAAATAATGGGGATTATACCATCGCTAACATTGAACTCTCCTCCAGAATCCTCACTTACGAGCACGAAAATTGGCAAGAGGAACTCCAAATTGTTCTCGACACTCTACAAGAAATGCGTACAATTTTCGCATGTGAGTTCCTAACCAACGCAAGTTGTGGCTTACATGTTCACGTCGGCGGTGATATTTCCCTGCAAATAGCGAAACGCATAGCACAACTCACAGTTTCCCATGAGAGAAATTTCGACCACTTACATTCTGCTTCCAGAATTCTACCACTTCAAGCCTCTCCCGCGCCAGCAGATGACGCCGGTGATATTCCTATCAATTGCGCGGGACTGATGTTCTTTTTCGCTTCTCGGGATTTCAAGAACGAGCTGAGGAATTCTTTGGACTGCGTTGCGAAGATTGAGAAGATGAGTTTTTGGAGGGAGTTTTTGTGGTTGTTTCAAGGGAGGTATAAAGGGGAGAAATTGGATGGACATTATGCAAGTGTGAATTTTGATAATTTGTTTAGGATGGAGGAGTTTTATCCTGAAAGTATTGGGACTGTGGAATTTAGACAATTTGCTGGGACGCTTGAGAAGGGGAGAATGGGGGCTTGGGTGGAGGTTGTTGTTGCTTTGACGAGTTTCTGCCGGGATGCTAGTGATGGGGATTTCGTGGCTTTGATCGCGGCTGGTGTGGATTCGGGGTTTGGGGCTGAGGGGCTTTTGAAGGTATTGGGGTGTGGGAAAGGGGTTGTGGAGTACTTTTGTTTGGATCCTGGTGGGGTTGAGACTGTGGTGGCGGTTGATGGGCGATTACAGCCGTTGATCGATTGTAATTTACGGGAGATGGCTGTGGATCGAGAGCTTGGGGCTGTTAGAGCTGTTGTGAAGAAGAAGGATGAGAAGAATCTGTATGGTTTTGGGAGTCGTGGAATTGGGCTAGCTCTGGGACAACACGAAATTGAAGAGATAATATCTGCCGCGGAGGCTGAGGTTGATGAGGAGGCTGATGGAGACAGGCGGTCGCGGGCTCGGTTCCTGGTTTTTGAGAGCATGGCAGATTCGTATCATGGAATGGGGAATGAGCCAATCTGTAACATGAGAAAAGCCAAGATCAGGCATTGAGGCATTCAGGGGTAAGATGACAGCGAGAACGTTGTCGACAACCGAACTTTGATGCTGATACTAAACAGCATCCAGTGTCAATCTCAGGTCTTTGATACTGCACTATTGAAACTCTCTAATTGACTCCCTCACCTGTCTGAACTTATGTCTTTCATAGCTTCAGTGGTGTGGCCGGAACAATCCCTATCATCGTTCTTGAGGTAGAAACGCTAGACTTCAAAGAGAATCAATCACAACACAACACACTATTTATATACTGTCTCAAACCAGTGACGGATCAGGTCACCTCGGAAGCTGCGGTGTTCCCAACAGTTCTCACCGGCGTCACTACCCCAACCCTAACCCTGGAACTCTTCATACCGCCAAGGCCGTAAGCCGCGTAGACTCTTCGGATTCAAGAACTCCGCCTCGGACTTCCAGAATACTCTCCAAACAATGACGAAGCGAATTCTGTTCTTGCAAAAGTCACCTCATCAAGATCAGCATGATGTACCAACCACATGGGTCTCTGATACACCTCCCCAAATATCGCATCTAGGTAAGAGCACTAGCCATCACATCTCGCGAAGATGTTCTCATCACGACTTCTCTCAATTGGTGCAATCTTCTTATTCGCAGCGGTACTCGCTGTTGAAGCATTCAATTCGACCAGTCTGGTGAACAGTACGGCTTGTGCATCTACCCACATCATCATCGCTCGCGGCACCACCGAAAGTTATCCTGGCAGCTTAGAATCCTTAGCAGAGTTGGTCACGGCATCGAACCCAGGCACAAACTACGAATCCATCATCTATCCGGCCACACAAGAGACGGATACCGACAGCTATCCCATTGGTCGCAAAGCTTCTGTCGAGCAGCTTACGAGTTATGTTGAAAGGTGTCCGGATTCGAATGTGGTTGTTCTGGCCTACTCCCAAGTAAGAATGACTCCGACGATTTGCAAAGTGATGCTTACATCTTGCTAACGATTGCTTGCAAAGGGTGTGCTAGTCATGGGCGACGCAATAGCCGGTAGTGGTGGACCTGGCGAGGCTCTCGTAGTGGGTGCGAATTACACGCATGCTCTACCCAAGGAGATCGGAGACCACATTGCCGCCATGGTATTCTATGGCGATCCTCGACATATGCCAGACCAGCCTTATGATATCTTTAACAACAACGTTACTGGGGTACATCTCTCGCTTTCCACGTCTAGTGCAATCTTACTAACTGCTTTGAACAGAAGTATCCACGAACGAAGGCTCAGCTCGAAGCTCTGCTACCGTATACAGACCTACTTCATGACTACTGTAACATTGGGGATCCGGTATGCGCTAGCGGCGATAATCTCACTGCGCATCTTGTGTATCCTGAGCTTTGGGACGAGAAAGCTGCTGCGTTTGTTCAGAGCAGGCTGGATTTACGTTAAGAAAGCAGATCTTAACGTGTGAAGAAGTCCAGAGAGTAAACCGAAGAGACGACTTCCTGTTCGCTACCGCGGACCAATGACGGCTGACTCTTTCAAGAGACAATCAACACAGAACGTTCATCTGTCAGGTATCAATGCTCCGATCGAAAGACGTCTGGCCAAACAAAATACATACTTTACAGACCACAGCCACTACAGCCACCTCAATACACCACCAAGACTCTCATCTCAATGCTATTCCTTGGCGGCTCATTCTCACTCCCAGGAATATTCACAGCAGTATGCGGTGTCCCATTCGAAGTAGCACCCGGTCTACCATCGAACATCTTGAACGCTACAACCTCATCTAGCTGCTGCTCATGCATGTAATACCATTTGTGCGTCGACTCACCATCCGAATCACTCGACTTCAAGCCAGAAGCCAGCCAGCTGGTTTCCACCACTTGGCCTCCATCTCGTTCATGGGTATTCTGGAATATGTCAACAAGTTTGGCGGACCGTGTGTCGAGCAATGCTAGAGGATCACGCTTGATGGTCTTGAGAGGTCGCCACAGGTTGATGGCTTGCCAGCGACCAGATTTGATGATATCTTCGAATTCCCCACTATTGCGTCTCATGCCTTGCCATACACCTTGGAACAGTTTCGGGGCGAACTGGAAAAGAGGATTAGCTTCCAGCTTGTCGGGATATGGCTGACAATACTTACCGAGTGGGAGACATCGATGTGCGGTCTCATGGCAGGTCCACGGTAATTCGTGTCGTAGGAATGCGGCTTCCAGGTACCATTTCTGATGATGTGGTTGTATACAATCACCTCTTTAGCACCAAGTCTACAAACATCACATTGTCAGCAGTACTTCGAACCGAGGCGGACCGGATCCAAGGACTTACTGTTTCGCGAACCAATCTGCCATGCCCTTATAATGGACTTGAGGAATCTTGGGATCGTCGTTGTTTGTGAAGTCGACCTCCCCTGCTCCAGGAATGCTCGGAAGCTTGTAGTATTGGAAGCCATGCTTATCGAGGGTGAATTTCTCTTGAGTGCTACGCACGTCATGCACCTTGACTTGTCTGACCTCTCTAAACGCAGGCGTTTCCATGGACAAGTCATTCATATCGATGTTGGCTCCATCTGCTGCTGGCACAGTGTATCCGACGGCGGCGGTAAAGTCATGGCTGGTATTCTTCGTTGACTGATCATCAGCGACATCGTCGACATCCATCAAAGGTGCCATTGTTGGATGGTGGCAGTCTTCGAAAATCTCAGGAAATTCTGCGATGTGATGGCCGGGTTGTGAAAGATGGTCGGAGATCAGGTCAAAGCGAGCAGAAAGTCCACGTCGAATAAACAGACGTCTCTCATGCCCTATACGTTCCCAATCCTTTGGGATCAATGATCAAGGATCAACGTCGCACACATTACCTCATCCTTCACAGCGAGCTGTCATTTAGTGCTTGGCTCGCTTAGATCTAGCGCTTATTTGTGATATGGTCTTTTGATCCATCAGCCTCGCCTGCATCGCCGCATCAAGGCACCAGTACGTTCGCATCCATATGCGAACTTGGAATGCGGGAAGCGAGAAGCTCAAGAAAGACCTACAATGTGACAAGCTGATGCACCACGTCTCACTGCGGTTGAGATTGTTTATTTGCATAGTCCACTAGAAAGGAGCCAGGAAAGGAATGTGCTTTCAATTATTATGGGATGCGTCGCAGAACTGATTCCTCAAAGCCAAAACAAGATTTTTTGCGTTCAATCTTGGCCACCCACACTCTACCTGGGGCAAGAGTTTGTCTTCTTCGCCGTAATATCAACCACCCCAATCTTAGTTGTCAAACAACCAACGGGGTTGTTCGGGAGATCAGGGGTCCCCCATTTGAGAAAGTAGTTCTCAACACCATTGGCAGTGTCTTTGCAGGCTATATCAAAGTCAGTCTCAGCTCATCTACCAGTCTCTGTAGTCATGCTGATTTACCATAGAACGAGTTCAAGGCGGCTTGAAGATTGTGACCGGCGCCAGAGGGTCCAACGCCCCATCCATACTGCTCTTCGTTGAGAACTGCGACTACAGAGCCGGCAAATCCGTAGTCATCACCGACATCGGGGACTGCGGCACCATAGATACCATCAGGCAGGATGAAGTTGATGGTCTGGTTCGAAAGAACGGAGTTCGGGTCCATCGTGCCATTCAAGGCGTATGCTGCGTTCCGTCAGATCAAGACCGGTGGCAATATAGTGGAGCATTACTGACCGGGAGTACCAGGCTCGACACTGAGTCTCCCTGCTTGAAGGACCAATGGTCCAGCAGTCCCGTTCTTGATGGCATTCAGGGAGACATTTGTCTCATTGAGCTTCATGGTGAGGGTGAAAAGCTGCGTGTCAGGGCCTGGTGGAGCGATCACATTGGAGGTCGAGGCTGCTGGCAGGGCCGTTGCGACGGCCGCCAGTGCGAGTGCCAGTGTCTTATACATAATGTGATGATGATGGTGATGGTATTGCCGCTGTTGTAAGATATGGAATGAATTCTCAAGAAGAGTAGAAAGGACTGACCTACTTATATCTTTCAGCAGGCCTCAGACAGTCGCAAAGAGTAACATCACCTGTATAGCTAGCTTGGAACGATGCTGAGGGCAAAGCAATTAATGATACGAGGTCGCACTCAGCCGAAGGAAGAAACATTGAAGCTTGTCTAATGTTGGTAGCACATGGCTCCTAGCTGGGAACAGGTCAGCCAAGACAGGTAACAATCTACCTCGAGCTACATACTGCATGTAGAATAGGTAGGTCACGTTCTCTCGTACTTCCTACGGCTTACACACCAGCTGCATAGCTGTGATCTTTTTATAGTCTTGGCGGATGCAAAGTGACGTCGAAGGATCTGTCTTATATATGCCGCGTGTACCGGAATGTATTGATCCTACGTCGACTTGACGAACTCTTGCCCCGAATGTTTTGAAATCTCGAGTTCTCATCTGCTGAGGTGTGTTGACTAGGAACAGCGTGATACTAAAGGACCGTCTCCTGTTAATCCAGTTTCCACTCCAGGCCTCTCAGCATCTTTCTGCCTGCGAAAGCAGTCTTCTTCGTGCATCATTCGGTATCTCGCGGGCTTCCCCAGATATTGCTCCCAGAGAACAGGACCATTCGTTATATTCAAAGCGGAGCCTGGAAACGAAAGAGTGCAGATCTTGCCAGCTTCACGTTACCCAGCCCGGAGAAACTGTGTCCCGACAGGCCGAAGTGAATGTCCCTGCAAGCACTGAGAGTAGGAACAATTGCGTCCAAGCTGTCTCTTTCGAACGCTAGCGTTCTTAGAAACAGCCATGCGGAGATGGCAGACGTCAAAGTAAAATGCGCTATGTACCCCAGGTGCGGAAAGGAACTGCGAAGAGCCACAACCGGAGCCGAAGCAAGAAACGCATTCACTCGGTAGGCCACTGGAGCCTTGATGAAGACCCAAGACCGCGAACAGTAACTTGCTGTTGTACATGACTCGAGGGAAGAGGGTTCATAAAGCAGTCAAGACCATGGGCATCTGGACATCATCAGCTTTCGGGAAATAGCAGGGAAAAATGAACATTCCAAAGCTGTGGGGAACATCCACACCTTCGAGAGAAGAGCCATCACAATGGAGCCTGCACCCCGTACGATCAAGTCTTGTGCGGTCTGAACTTGGGCACCCATGTTTCCTGGGGTTCGAAGAGTATACTCGGGAGAACCTTGGCAGCTTGCTTCCATGCATGTTGCCGTAAATGCCCAATGGGATGCTGGTACGCCACAATTTGCTGGATCCTTGGCTCTTTGTACCGATGAGACGGGCGGTGAGCACACCGATAAAGCGAAAGAGTTCTTCAGAATTCGTACGAGGAGTTCCCGACGCAAGAGTCAGTGATGGTGGCCAACCAGCCGATCTTCCCCGTGGGGCATCTCCAGCAACGTGCATTTGGAAGACACCAAGACGCGATCCGCTTGAAGTTCCTGCTTACGTGTTGATCTCTGCTGGATGGTCATGACAACAACTGTGTTGCCATGACACGATCGTGTTTCCAGTGCATCTTCCAATCCTCTTGCCTGGACAGGCGACAAATGGCGGGCATACCATCCACACCACAGCATACCCATCTTCACAGCTTGGTAGGTATGCTCGGCTTGATTGTTGAAACTTTGAAACCTCAACTTGCAAATAATTGACATCATTCCTCCACCTTGTGTATACCATATCAGGCTTCGCTCAAACTTTCGGATCTGTGATGTCTATATTCAGAAAAGATCGGCCGGCTCCTGAGATCTGCGAGATATCCTCAACGAGTAGAATTCAACAAAAGATTACCACAAATGACGATCGTGTACGATCGGTATTGATACGTGGAAAGCTTGAGACGCATAAGCATGTGAAGCCCTGCAAGTGCACAAGTTGCGTTATCGCACCTTGAGTCCTTTCGTCCTGTACGTTCACTTTCCTTTCCATGGCCGAGCTGATGGAGCCCCATAAAAGCACCGTGAAGAGTGCACGAGACTGGCCACGGTGGCAGAAAAGGCTCACCGTGGCTACCGTTTCTCTATTTTCGTTTCTTTGGTAAGTCCAGAGCACGTCATTCACTATGGGCGAACCCGCACTGAGTCCTGCGACCACAGCACATTCGCATCTGCAATTATTGCCGCTGGTCGAGAGGAGATCCAGGACCAATTAGACATCTCCCGCACAGTCTCCGTCATCCCATTCTCGATCTTCAGTCTCGGAGTAGCGTTGGGGTCCGTGGTCGGTTCTCCAGCCAGCGAGAGATATGGTCGACAACCAGTATTCCGGATCTCGATGTCGATGCTGTTGGTCTTCGTAATGGCGAGCGGGTTCTCGCACGATCTAAGCAGTCTGCTGGTGTGCAGATTTCTGGGCGGATTTGGTGGAAGTGCATCGTTGACGCTGGCCTCTGCGACGATTTCCGATTTGTACGAGCCTGGCCCGAAACGAGGAGCGGCGATGTTCTGCTACTATTCCATGCCGTGGCTGGGATCCGTGCTCGGCCCTTTTGTAGGATTTCTCATCGTGGCGGTAAAAGACTGGCCATGGACTGAATGGGTTTATCTCTTCATTGCAGCTCCGGTGGTTGTGCCTGGACTGTTGTTCCTGAAAGAGACGAAGCAGAGTGCGCTGAATAAAAAAGCCGAAAGAAAGGCGAATGCCCAAGGGGCACACTCAAGATATCCCGTTCGCGACACGGTCAAAGCAGTCCGGAAAGCAGTACCTGACTTCGTACGGCACTCGCTACTTCGTCCCCTGGAGATGCTTTCCACAGAATTGATCGTCTTCTTGGTCTGCATGTACTCTGGATTCCTGTTCGGTCTGACGTATGCCCTCCTCATCGTCTTCCCGAAAGTGTTCATCGATACATATGGATTTGGCTACACCGAACAAGGACTGGTCTTTCTGGGTATGATCGTGGGCTGTTTCCTCGGTGGAGCCTCGCTCCTCTTCGATAATTACCTCATGTACAGGTCATCTCGAGATCCTCTGGACAGCCTCGAGAAGCTCTGTGACATGGACAGGAAACCAGCACCAGAAAGAAGACTAAGAGGCGCCATGCTCGGCAGTGTTCTTCTCCCTACGGGCTTGATCTGGTTTGGGTGGACAGCACAACCGAACATCAGCTTTTTGTCGCCCGTGTTTGCATCAGTGTTGATTGCGTGGGGCTCATTGACGATATATGCTTCATCGTCGACATATATCCTCGATGTATATGGTCCAAGATATGGCGCCTCGGCGAATGGGGCAAACTCCATAACACGATACACCCTCGCTTGTGCGGTACCCCTGTTCATATTGCAAATGTACGATGGACTTGGGACAGGCTGGGCGACGAGTATACTAGCACTGTGTGCGCTACTCATGATGCCCATTCCATTTTGCTTTGCTCACTGGGGTCCGGAGATGAGGGCCCGTTGTAAATTCCGGACAGAAATCTAGATGAAGTGTGAGAGATAGATGTGCGCCGAGGAGCATCATGACGGATAACGACGGAAGGTGTTATGATGTAGATGATCAACGAACGTAATGAAAGGTCGATGTGCCATCATCAACATCATTCGAACAACACCTCTGTTCGATCGACGCATCCAAGGTGGCTGGTCGAGCATCCACGAGCTCATCATCTTTCGCCGATAAGAAAGTCCCTGTCGATGGAGCGAGCTTCGAGATGACCGTGTAGCTCTGCGAACAGTGTATGAGGGTAGAGGGATGAAATCTACACGATGATGATGGCGATAGGTGAATTCCACGGCAGAGCACGGGCCATCCCGAGCTGCCCGCTTGTCCGCCTCCACTTGTCTCCCTGCCCTGCCCCAAGGCCCGCCTGCTCTTCCCACAGACATCCCTTGTTGATGAAATTGCTAGGACGACTCCTTCCATTGACCACAAAAGCGCTCCATCGGATCCTGATGCTTTTGTATAAGAGCCTCTGGCTGACTGAGGCGCCTTGATACCCGTGTTCACTGGATTTGGTCTGCCCTCTACCTGAACGTCGACTGCACGATCATTCTTGAACTTTTCAACCCTGGTGTACCTGAGTCTTTGGCAGTAAACTGCCTGAACGCCTCAGCTCAACAACGCTCCTGAATGTGGAGAGTCGAAAACTCTTATCCCATGATGGCTCTTCGATTTACCTCTGGACAATTTTTGCGGACCGGTCGTTGGCGTGGCTTTGCTTTTCCACCGCGCAATGTTCAGAGACTTTGCATCTCAACACAAACGCCAGCGAAACCCCCACACCGTCTCGCCCGAAATGAACGCTTTACTACCCATGCAGAGGTTGCTTCGGTCTCCTCCGTATTCATCGGAACTAGGAAGTTGAGCAAAGAAGATAAACACTCCATAAGTGGCCTCGAAAAACATGAGCTCTTTCTTGCGGCACTTGACCCTTTGTCGCCCAGCGACCTCACCGTTCAGAGTAGACTCAAGACTCCCACTTGCAATCCGACTAAAATATTGCAGCAGGCCATAGCGGCCGGCACTGCGTCAGTGCACGTGGTGCGGCTCTGTTTAGAAGCACAGTATCAACAAGTCGCGCATGTACCAAGGACCAGAAGACGGCAGATGGCAATGGCACAGGATAACATTGCAAGCATGGTCTTGGACTACATTCTACAAGGCCAACACCTATGGGGTCCTCTTGCCATGCATTGCACAAAAGCACAGTTTCATCTATCCTACTATGCCATCATCCACGGGATTGAGACCCGACTTTTGACGCTAGTGGAAGCAGATATGTCGGGAGAGAAAGTCCAAAGTATGTGGCGTGGATCTCTGCTTCGCAACGTCATAACGGCTTACGAGAATCTCGACTATGAGAACAACAAAGACTCGGCCATCCGTTGCTTCTTGGACATGCTTGCCAAACGACAGAACGCGCAGCGCAAGCACGGAGAGGAGCTTGCCCGGAATCCGAACGTTAGAATGCCATCAATACTTTATCTCAACATGCTCTCGTCGTGCGTCAAGTTGTCAGATTTGCTGACCAAAAATGAAAGTAAAAATACGAGTTCAAAGCTTTTCGATCAGCTCATTGAAGCATATGGATCGCCTGGTACATTCTCTCCTGGGTACCCACGGAATCAAATCGAGTATGATATCGCGGGGTTGCTCCTCTTCTATCCATCATACCCCAAAGATACGGCGGCAGTGCAACTCCTGCGGAAGTTCGCAGCAGGCGATGTCAACGCCTTCCCGGATAGAATCACAACTCCCAAAGGCCAAAAATGGTTCAAGAAGTTCTTGCAGCGGACTGTTGATGTGTTGCAAGCGAATGGCAACACTTCTGAGAGTGATTGGATCAAACGCACATTTCAAGTGCTTCTCGATCCTTCGACCGGTGATTTTGACATTCCAACGGAGATCGAAATGCCTGGTAATACATATCGTCGACGAGGAAGCCACACGAGGGAGACAATAAGTCCGGAAGAGCCTATACCGTTTCCCACGTTCACGTAAAGCATGCGTGATGCCGAATCGGCTAGTCTGAAAGCTCCTTTCGAAGGCATAGCTGTCTTGTGCCTCGTACAGCGTGGACCGTGGCCACTTGGTTCTGCTGGGAGGATGAAAGGGGTGGTGACTGAGGGAAACCTCTTGCAACGCCTGTATTTGAACCGTACACGAGAATTAATGGTCTCGCCTCTGCAGTGTCGGACCTCAGTTTCCGAATTAGGGCCTCATAATGTAAGAAACCTGTGCATCGTACACGAACGTGTGGTCAACTCGCACTTGCAGCAGAATCCATGGCGGTGCAGGAAAGACTTGAAAATGGCAAAATCGAATTGTAACGTCGTCAAAGCTACGAGAATGCGGTAGGGTGCTGTAATAGTCTCAAGCTGTGGCGAAGTAGCTACAGGAGAATGCTCGCAGTATCTAGCCAAAAAGGAGAGCTCTTGCGGAGTGTAGCAATATGCCAACTAGCAACGACAATGGATCAGTGTTCAACTTGTAGGACATATCGATGTATTGTAATGAGACTGGGGATGTTGGAGAAGGTAGTGAGCGCTTTCGAGGTATGCAGAGGCCAAAAAAGTGCAAAAAGGATGGAACAACGGGGCCGAACCGTGGATTGAACACGCTAGAACAAGTTAGCTTATACGCTCGCATAGGGTGGGTAGGGTGAGACTTGCGGACCTCCTGCAAACAGACTAACGTAATGACACGTTATTCCCAAAGCAGGAATCATACTGGTTGACTATCAGTATAGATAACAGCAGGTAATGAGGGGTTAACCCTTACCCACTAGACCATTCGGCCGATGTAACCAGACCATTGGGTCCTTCTAATTGGATGAAAGCCGAAAATTTGGGTCTGTACATATCGACTGTTGAAGTGTAGCCGAGGTGGAACCGCCATACAACGACGAAGCCACAAGGTTTTACTGGCATTTCGAAGGCTCAATATACCAGATCAAAGCACTACATCACATTAACGATAGCTAGAAACAGTAGACTCAATCCCCCTATATTGACGGAGGAGGTGAATGTCGAAGGCCTAGACTTTTAGTATGTACCGCTAAGACTTCGACTTTACTCTATACTACTAGAAAAGTCTCATTACTACGTTCTACTATAGTCCTTTAATCATTACATGTATATATAGCAAGAATGGTTGCTATAATCTCGATAGTCCGATGTTCGAATAGTACCTTCGAACGCCCCTCTCCCGTTATAGCTTAAAGTGTCAATATAGAAGCGATATCTAGCTATATAGTAGCTACGCCGCGAACACGTCGTAAGTCGATCCTTTATTTAATACATTGTATTACTTTACTACGCGCGAAAGGGAAGGTTCTATAGCTAGTAAGACTCCGCCGCTAATAGGATAAAAACAGCTCTATTGTTCGAGAGAAGTTCTATACTACGTATATCGGAAATAAGTTATATGTTTTCAATTATAAGCTTACGTGATTATTACCTAGTAGAACAGCGGCAACAGCTCCGGACGAAAAGTAAGAACTTCTAGCTTCTTATTAGTAGTTGTCATTAATATATACTAAACTGTAATCCTTCTCTAGCCTAGACTTAATGTTATAATAAAAGCGATATAATCTCTCTAAGTATAGCCCGCTATAGAACAACGGCTAGGATCTAGAATTCGTAGGTCGAAAAGGCTAACCTAGGAGGCTACATTATAGAGAGGCCGGCGTAGCTATTCTAAGATCGAAACAATGCCGGGATCACTATCGTCTCACCTCTAGAAAAAGCTAAATATATGCTATAGGTCAGTAACGCTTTCTTAGAGAACTCGAACTATCATCTTTAATCTTATAGCCATGTTCGATTAGTCTACTACGATCTCGTAGCACATACTGTTAGGATCTAGAGTTTATAAGCTACCCGTAAGTAGGTCGAAGTACTACTCCCGCTATGTACTAAAACATAAAGACCGAAGTTAGCCGCTATAGAGACTATAAGTAGATGTCGAAGTACTACTCCCGCTATATACTAAAACATAAAGACCGAAGTCAGCCGCTATAGAGACTATAAGCAGATGTCGGACCCTTTCGAGCTATAATCTAGGCATAGTGTTAGAGCCATCGCTAGCTTTATAACCTGGCTCGATTTTATAAGTTCGAACATGCTTAAGTACTTAAGTAAGTTCTTCTTCTAGGAGGTCTTAGGTATTTAGATCTTGCTCCGGCGTTGAAAAGTAATCCCGAGTACTTCGTCATCGCCGCGTAGGGGGCTAGTTCAACCTTTCTAGTCCCTACTAAAGTAGTACTAACATTACAAAGTTTCCTACTAAGAACAAGAAGGCAATAGTAAGACTAGGAACACGAAGCGAGAACTAGAACTCTAACCCGGCCAAGGTACGCTTAAGGACTTCTAAGTTCGACGCTTAGTGCTAGTCGGCGGAGAGACGTATAGTCTTCGTAGGGGAGCCTTTACGTTATAGCACATCTTTAGGGTTTCTATAGAAGGTTAGTGAAATGTTTAGAATCTATATAGAAGGTTAGTTTAATCCCCTCGAATCTTTACTAGCTAGAATCCGAAGTACTAGAGGCGATTTAGGAATATCGAAATGCTTATATAGCAAAATAGTAACGTTAATGCTTTAACCTTATCCCGTAATACTTTTCCTTACCTTTATGTTTATAGGTAGTTTCGTACGAAGGAGAAGATAAATGTCTTAAATAACGAATAGCTCGATAACACTCTACGGCTACGAAAGTTAGAGCTATATAGTACTTACTACTACTTTAGTAATATACGCTAACCCTTTCGTCTACGTAGTACTAGGATAGTTATCTAAGAGGATATAGGTCCCGTCTTAGTATAGGAATACCGAGGTCTTACCGAGTAGTCGATATATTTTACTTAATTTTTGCTACCGCTATCCTTCTATAGGCGTATATATGCTTTAGATAGATCGATAGCTATAAAAGGCCTAGCTATAGGCTAAGGCTAGCGAAACAGAGTATAGAATAAGATATAATCCCCCTAGACGCTAGGGACATAATTTTTAGATATTCTTCTAAGATATCGCTACCTATCCTCGAGGTAGTAGCCTAAATCCTAATTATAATTCTACCTAAAGATCTTTATCTACCTCTATACCTAGCTTAGAAAGTTTAGTTATAGCGTACTTATTAAGTAGACGCTAATTAATGTTACGTATAGAGTATTAATATATCGTAGGATTTCGAGATATCCCGGAACCTATAGGATACTCTATTGTTTTAAGTCCGGTAAAAGAATCTAAGGTAACTAGTAATCGGTTCTAGATATCTTCTATAAGAGACATCGCTCCGCTACTAGCGCTATATTCTACGGGCTATAGTCTAGTACTAAGTAGTAAGGCTAACGTTAGTGTTAGAGTTATATAGTCGCTCGATATACGATCTATATTAGCTTCGAATGCCGTACGTTATCCTAAGGTTAGCCTAATGTCGTTAGAGGGTATTATAGCTAGAGATAGCGGCCGTTAAATAGTATCCGGTCCTCTAAGGTCCTATAGAGTTAAACGATGTTTCTACGTAGAGTTAAGTCGACGGAATTAAGGATAGGTAAGCGTTAGGCTAGCGTACGAGTACTCTAATTCCCGGGTATATAAATAGAGGCTTACTACTTAAACGTAAGGTAATAGATTATATAAGGTCCTTAGCGGAATACCGAATTAGAGGTATGCTTTTTATTTAGTAATAGTCTATCGATATTTATAGAAACCGAAGCATCCTAAAGTATGATTTCGTACTAGTACGATAAGGAGTCTAGCGCGGCTAGATTTATGTTAGTAATTATCCTACGAGTAGCTATAGAGGTTAGGCTCTACCGTAGTACGTAGCGAGTTATAAGCTCTTAGAAGAGCTACCGGTGTCTCTAGTCTATAATCCGACGAAAGTCTCTATAACTAGCTTTAATATTAGGCAGTTCCGTAGGGTCTAAAGTAGGCGCTAGTTCGGAGTTACTCTTCTTAAAAACCCTTACTAGCCTCTCCCTAGCTAATCGAGGTCGAGGATTCTCTATAATAATGTCCTTTATATGTTTAATCTAGCGTCCGTCTTTATCTATATAGATCTTATAGCCTTGCCTACCGGGTGTATTATCTACCCCCTTAGCCTTTAGAAAAGCTACTAGGTCGAAATCTGTTTCTTTCTTCGTCGTAGTATAAAACTCTTCCGGAACAACTCTCTCGGGGAGGAAGAAGAACTCTACGCGTAGTCGCGGGTTTAGTAGTTAAGAAAACTCTATTTAATACTAAAAGAAGTCGAACCTAAGAATTTATGTTAGCTTAAATCACCCTATGTTACTAGACAACGCTTACCTATCGTGTGTAGCAAAGTACTATCGCTAGTTAATGCCTTACGGGCGAGTAATAAGAACGTTTTTTAAGGCTAGATCTAATGTTACGCTTCGAAGGCGGGATTCGAGCTTATACTAAATAAACTATTAATGTCTATTAATGAGAAGTTTGAAATCCGTAAGCCTTAGCTAAAGTCTAACGAAATCTGACCGTATATTACTACGTTTCATTACTTAAACTATAGCTATAGTTACCTCGAAAGACGAGCGATGCCCTAGCGTAGATGGCTTAAGATACTTAGTAGTCTTAACGGTTACTAGACGCTAGTCGGGGAACGAGACAAGAGTATATAGGTTTTTATAAACATACTCGCCTCGGATATAAGCTCGTATACGGCAAATAGCCTCTAGGAACAGCCGTAAAGGCATTCTATATAGTATACTTAAAAGGTCTAGCATTCTATAGGATATATCTAACAATCTAGAGCTTCTATAGAACTTAAATAAGACGGGTCTATTATTAACATCGTCTACGCTTCCGTCTTCGAAAAGGTAGTCCGGATCCTAAAATTGGTTAGGTATTACATCTAATATAGAAGAGTTTGCCGTACAAATAGTAACATATATACCTACGCGCCGTCTTTACGCTAGAGATGTTAGGAGAGGCTATTCCGGGTAAACGGAGCTCTTAAAGTCTACGAGGAGTAACTTACTCGCCTCGGTATCGAACTACCTATAGTTAAGATTCTAGAATCGATCCGCGAAGCTAGCCTAGAGGTTATACTACGAGGTATAGTCTATAGTAGAGTCCGCGAGCGTAAACTCGAAAGCACGAACGAAGAACGGACTATGTTTAGCGATTATAGTAAGATCTCCCTTAAATAGAGCCCCTCTTCCGTTAAAGATTAGCCTTTTAATAGGCTTAAGTAGCTCGGACATTGTGTTTAGTTAGCTAGTTAGGAAAAAGAACTATTAGAAGAGAAGAACAGCAAAGAGAGAAGATACTTATTAAGAATTAATCAAAGAGAGAAGTGTACTAACAAACGCCTTAGACAAACGTATAAGCCGATCCTTTAGGCGGATACCTATACGGCCGTAACTTAAGAGTTAACGGCAGTCCTCCTTTAGTATTTAAGACTCATAAAAGCAAGTCTACATCCCTACCTTTTAGGCGTCCTTAGAACATAAACTTAGAAATCGAGTACGAAGTTTTTAAACTCTTTCTTCGGCCCTAGGACGTATGCTTACTATAGTCCTTACGAGCTCGCTTCTCTTTATTCTTACGTAATTACGGCGGGTCTAGATCCTTAACCTCTTTAAATGTAGCGACGGTCGTAGTATCGGAGTTAGTATCGGATGCGGTTAGTATTACTTAACCTATAGTTTTAGTAGGGTAAAGCATTACTAATCTGAAAGAAGCTATTAAGTATGTCAGAATTAAACAACATACTCATCGTATAGGGCTTACTAAGGGTATCGATAAGATGATCCGTAGTTATAGAGGCTACTAAAGCGTCGATTTTACCTAGCGCTACGATATCTTAGTAGATAAAGGAGAGTGTCGTAGATCGGAGCAAACTGTTACGTACTATCTCGAAGGCACTATCGTCATTTTCTTCTAGCTTCCTTAACTTGTTCCTTATAGGGAGCATCGCGGTTAAGCCTATCCTATAATTATAGTAGTCTTTCTATGTTAGTATGAGATAGCTACTATTACTAGGATGTTAAGGGCATAAGCGATAGCTCCTAAGACCTGTCTCGTATAACAAACACTCCTCTCCGTAATCTATAGGGGCTAGGTTTTACTATTAAGACATGTCTTTCGGCTACTACGTACTCGGTCTAAGACATCCTAAGTTGTTTGCCTCTCTCTCTAGGTATTATCTAATATAGCTCGAAGATCCGAAGCTTCGAGGGTCGTAGAAGTATATAGGGAAAGCAGCAAATAGATAAAGTTTACTAAAAGGGGTATACTATACTTAGTAGCCCCTAACACCCTCGAATATCGTAGATTATTACTTAAAGGCGACATCCTCGTTCTAGAAAGCTTATTAGAGTTTCCTTAAGAGATCTTCTTTAATCGGTGATTGTAGTTTACGGGGTTGAATCTAGTTATTTACATCGTCGCTTAGGAAGCGCTATTAGTATGTAATGCTCCCCGCGGTAGCTGTTATAACGTAACTTAGAACTCTATTATGTTCCGGATCGATTAAGTTAGCTAGTTTCGTAAACGTAAAACGTTTCCCGAACTAGAAGATGCTAAACAGCTCTATACTAATCCCTCTATCAACATACTCGAACATAAGTAGAGTCCCTCCCTCTAATTTAATAGGTAATAGAACGACGATACCGGTAGCTTATATATTCGAACTGTGGCCGCTATTAGTAACCTAGTCTTTAAAGTTAGTAGACGAGTATAACTTGCCTCTTAAGTGCCTAAGGAAGGTTGCTATTATAAATGTATAACTAGTTAGCGGGTTTACGTAACAGGTAGCGCTCTCGCTCGGATCCCGTCTACTATTAGAACATAAAGTAGGATAGAAGTATGCCGCTATCTTTATACGATCCCTACTACTATAAGAATAGACCTATATAGATAGGTTAGGGTAAGGACAACAGGGTACGGGAAACGCCTATAGCTATAAACCTTTAAGATCATTATGCTATATAATATAATAATTTATAACCAGAGTTAGAACTACGTTAGGGTCTAGAACCCCTATTAATCTAGAGACTATAAGGGAGCGATCGTTCGTAACTTCTCTAGCTTAGGAGAGGCGAAGTAACAGATAGGTAAGGTCGGAGAGTTGATTAGTCGGATCGAGCGCGGGGAAGGTTGTATGCCCTCTACGGTAGTCCTTTTTTAGTAGATAGAATAGCTTTACTAGATCTATATCGAACTAGGATAGGAACGCTCTTAGACCTATTACTATTACCGG
>KZ110082.1:6157-38972 GCA_002116395.1 Ramularia endophylla | reverse complement strand
AAGTCCCGGTTAATAAAAGTCTCGGTATTAATATAGTCTATATTAAATTAGATAGCGGTACGAGGTTCCTTTAAATCCTTATTATATGAATCTATATATGTAGTCCTATTCTATTATATAATTCTAAAGTTAGGTAATCTCGGCGTACCTTCGTTATTAACGCGGACGAATACGTACTAAAATAACGCGTTAAAAGTTAGGAAACACGCGATAGCGAGTTAGCGTAAGTCCGTATAATAGGCTTGTTAGTATCGTTCGAAGGCGGACGCTTCGGCGCGTCGAATATAGGTGGTTCTGTAATGATCGAGTGAATTAGGTGTGTTGATGTTTCACGAACGCGGAGTGAATGTTTCTCTTAGTGCAAAGTCCCCTCTCCCCGCGTGTTTTCCATATCGAATGCGCGTATTATACAGTACAAATGCCGATAACGGCATCAAGGCTCTTCTTCAAAGGCTCAAGCATGTATGTTGGTATGCTCGTTGCATCTTCAGAGTTGGAACCATTGACCGGCCACCTGCCGCATCATGGCATGGTCTTCTGTCTATAGATTTCTTCGGTATGAGCTTGGCGATGCAGAGTACACCACCGCATCATGCAACCCACAGTATGGTGAGCGAGTCTAACTGCATCTGCGGCGATAAGACCTCGGCATGAAGCTCCCCTCCAGATCGTCAAAAGCCAAAGATTGACGACAGCTTGCAAGTAATTCATCGAAGCTGTTTGGCCAGCAAACAAGGCCTATCGTTCCCTTCTCACTCTCCCTTTCTACTCCTTGCTACAACCGCTTGCTATGGCAGAACTCCGAGAGCGCAAGCCAGCGCCCAAGCAAGCCGTTTCATCACCCAAAGATGGATATGAAAAGTCCAAAGACAAGCCATATGACGGCCCGGATCTCCAGCCCAACATCTTTGTCATGATAGCCATGATAGCAGCCTTCTTCGCAGCGTTGGGGGGTCTGGTCTACTACAAAGTCGACAACAGAGACCATGGCCCATTCGCCGCTTGGGTAAACACAAACGTCCCTGTGATCGACCGAGCCTTGAACCGACCACTCAAACTCAAACCCTCGACACCTTTATTCGGAGCCTCCGCACAATCCACATCAGATGTGCTGAAACTGACAGAGGAAGATCTGAAAGCATACGACGGCACAGACCCCGACAAGCCCATCTACCTGGGCATCAATGGAATCATATTCGATGTCTCTGCTTCGCCTGCATTCTACGGTCCTGGTGGCCACTACAACCACTTTGTGGGTAAGGATGCTACAAGAGCTTGGGTGACGGAGTGCTGGGATGAGCCTGAACAGTTCACATGGCGTATGGACGATGTCGAAATAATGTTCAAGCCCAAGTGGCTGGATGAGCAACTCGAGAACATTGGGCGTGGAGTCTACGAGGATGGCCTTGATGAGATTGGCGGTATGCCACAGGGCATGGTCTCCGAGATGGCCAAGAAAGCCATGGACCGATTCGGATCTGTCACAGATGGTGAGAAAGCGAAGAGAAGAAAGGAGGACCAGGAGGTTGCTCTCGCCAAGACAAAAGAAACACTGGAGCATTGGGTCAAGTTCTTCTCTGGAAATGCCAAGTATAAGCAGGTCGGTGAGGTTATCAGAGATGAGAGCCGTCCAGCTCCACCGAAGCCTTGTGCGGAGGCTATGAAGAAAAGGCCGATGAACAGTGGTAAGCTTGAGGCTTTGACGGGCACGGGCAACATCGGGAATATGTTTGGGGGAGGTGGTGCCGCTGGAGCTGGAGCTGGAGCTGGAGCAGGCGATGGAAAGCCCAAAGGTGGTGATATGCCAGACTCTGTCAAGGAGATGCTTGCAGAGAGGGCGAAGAAAGCCCAAGAGGCAGAGAAAGGTGAGGATGCGGATGCTGCGCACGATGAGCTATAGTCGTCATTAGCATTACCAAACGAACATTCAAGAGATCCTCCTCGATTGTGTGACTGCTGCAACAGTTTTCAACTGCGCCAACGTTTCTGTATCATGCCACGCAGTGCTGATATGCCATGTACTGGTAGCATCACTATCCAATACCCGACAGCAACGAGTGGAATGAATAGACAGACCAGCCCACAAGCAGCATCCTCTTTGATGTCCCGCCAACCATACCCACTCCAGCCTGTTTTGAAGTTCGCCTCTGGTAGAGGCAGTGGCACTGGCTGAGGTATAGGCAGAACAGGCATATCGTAGACCTTTAATTCAACCCATTCAACATCATCAAAGCTGCTTCCATCTTGAAAGTGGAACTCGTTTGTAAATATGTGCGGACGAACAGGAAGGGTTGGTACGACACACCCCCTAAACCTCGGCATAATTGTCTTCCGATGCCTCTGATGTGAGCGCCATTTGTACCACCTCATTCTCATCGCAAAGCCGTAATGATGGAGCGCTGTCCGCTGTTCAGCGGTCCCGGAGCCAACATAGATATCCAGACCAGCACAAAATGTCCCGTCCTCTTGTCTGCAGTCGTGCAGATTGAATTGCACGCTTTCAACAAAATACGGTTTGCCATGGAACCAAGCATTTTCGGCTAGATCATAGAGAAGGCCAAATGTGAGCCATTGTGGGCGAGATCCAGAGACCTCTTCGCCCGAATTGCTGAATTGCAACGCGGCGCACTTGATCAGAACATCGCCGGGGTTGCAGAAAAACCGAGCTCGAAGCTCAGTGGGGGGAGGCCAGCAAGGTAACATCTTCCGCCAGCTCGCCTCTGGACGCATGTGAGTTACACGCGGTTCCCACTCCCAATCTTCGTCTCGTGGGAGATGGAGTGTCCATGCAACCCATCGCCCTTGGTCTTTCCATGGTCCAGCATGGTCTTCTCCCTCTGTGAATTTGTTCGCCCATGCCTGGTTGGTGAAAAAGGAGGGGAATGCCTTTTCCAGCAGCGGGTTTATCAGAGGAGATGGCCTGGAAGCATTGGCGAATACCGCCAACATCGGATCTATGACATCCTCCTGTTGTTGGCATGATTGTTCTTTCAATGGACCTGGATGGAGGAAGAGCACCGAGAGTAGCTCCTTGCTGTTTGTGACTGTATTCCACCAAATGCGGCAAACACTCTGAACTCGAAGAAGGTCCAACTGATCAAGCTGGCGGAAGATTATGTGAAGGAGGGCGGGCTCCTGATCACATTTTTCGTAGACATGGTATACATACTGCCTTGGCGATTAATGGTCGTCGACATGCTAGGCGGGAAGCAAAAGAGTGAAGAACGGTAAAGTGAGTGTTGAGGCTTTAGGAAACAGTTATATTGTCAGGCGAGTCAGATAGAGGACGAGGCGCAGTCAGAGCACCGCAGAGGCCGATGTTGGGATGTTGTGTCGTCGATGCGGCACAGAGGCCTCTTTCTCGAACAGACTAGCGCTGTTGTGACTGAGAAGATCAGCGTTTGCTCGGCCTTCTTCTTGTCCGCCGGCATAGCAACAATAATACTACCTTATTCCCCTCTGAGCATATGCGGGCTCCTGAACTCGAAGTAGAGCGAGACAACAAGCGCCGTCAGATATGTGCTGCTTGCGGTTACGATGAACAACCTCAACCCCGGCCTTTTGGATGAATGATGATGAACGTTGCCATTGTGCATCGTGGAAGCGATTTGCGAGCTCGGAATGGCCATCATGTACCGAGCGAAGCACGTCTTCGAGCAACGGTATTGGCAGAATGAGAACAGCTGAATTACGGGATCTGGAAGTCTGAGGTGAAGAGGGTGCTGTCTTGAGAAGATGATAGACGAGGAATATCTCGAAAATGAAATGAGCGCGGGCCACCAAAACCAAAACCAACGCGTGGTCGTCATCGACCTTGACGCGTTACATTTCCACCTCGCGTTGACATCTCCATCTCCACCTCAGTCATCAAACAGAATCCATCTACCATCAACAATGTCCCTCAAACGGAAAGCTGTCGATGCGGCCACGGATTCCGTCAAGAAACCCAAGGCCAATGCATCAATCACATCCTTCTTCTCGGCGCCAAAGTCCAGCCCGACGACTCCTAGCGCAAATGCCAGCAAACCAGCAGCATCATCTCAGTCTGTACTGTCGTCTGACTCGTCTCCTCTTGCACCGCCCGTCAAGGCCTCCGCCCCATTCGACAAAGAGGCTTGGCTCGCAAAGCTTTCCGACGAGACCAAAGGCCTGCTCAAACTAGAGATTGCAACCCTCCACGAAAGCTGGCTTGCAGTCCTGCACTCTCAAATTACCAGTCCTGACTTCCTCAAACTAAAACGCTTCCTCGCTAGCGAGGCTTTAGCTGGAAAGACCATCTACCCACCCTCCGAGGATGTCTACTCCTGGTCCCGCCACACACCCCTCAACACCGTCAAAGCCGTGATCCTCGGCCAGGACCCATACCATAATGTCAACCAAGCCCATGGCCTTTGCTTCTCCGTTCGACCTCCCACCAAAGCCCCACCATCGCTGAAGAACATGTACACAGCACTCAAGCGCGACTATCCGGACTTCACACCACCACCAAATGGAGGCGGTCTTCTAACACCCTGGGCTGATAACGGGGTCCTCCTCCTCAACACATGTCTCACAGTCCGTGCTCACGAAGCAAACTCCCACGCAAAACAAGGCTGGGAGGCCTTCACTCAGAAAGTCATCGATACTGTAGCGGCGAAGAGGACCAAAGGTGTGGTTTTCCTCGCCTGGGGAGCACCGGCACAGAAGAGGTGTGCAGGAATCGATGGGAAGAAGCATCTGGTCCTCAAGTCTGTGCATCCCAGTCCGCTCAGTGCTCACAGAGGCTTCATGGACTGTGGCCACTTTAAGAGAGCTAACGAGTGGTTGACGGAGAGGTATGGAGAAGATGGCGCTATCAATTGGGATAGTCTAGATGTCAAGCCGGAGGAAGCTGGTGTTTGAGTAAATGTAAACGTAATGGAGATGTATGTTGTTGGTATTTCAGGAGCATTGGGAACCTTTCAACCAGCGAAGAAACGATGGCGACGCTCAGTAAGACATTGTCTTGAATTTTGAAGCTAATCCCACCGCAAAGGTACCTTCAATGAAAGCCTTCATCAGAACTCGCATTCCCAGCCAAGTCATCTTTTAAATCGTAAAAGTCTCTCTCCTCGCATGGTCGACCAGTTCTCCGCCAGTCGCCTCAGACTAAACCACGTCCGCAACCCATCCTGCCGCCCACGACATCGCGTGAGTGTGAGCATCGCGTCAGTGCAACCTCAAGTTCAAAGCAAAAGCCCATCATCCTCCTCAAAGTCAGCAACAGGCTCAACCTTCACCTTGCCACCGCCGCCCGTCTTCGTCTTCTTGGGAGGAGGGGTGTGGTCCTCTTCGTCTTCCTCGCCTTCCTCACTGACAGCCTTAGCAGGTCTGCCACGTTTTGCACCAGACCGCGGAGTGGCCGCAGTCTTCTTGACGGGCGAGGTCTTGGTAGGGGAAGCCTTGGCGGCGTTGGCACTGGCAACAGCAGCACCCAAAGCGCCGTACTCAGACTTGAGCTTGTTCTTGGTCACACGCATGAGCTCGCGGGCCGAGTGCACCGAGGCGAGGCCGGCGAGCTTGTGGAATTTCTCGTAGTCGATCTGAAGTTCACGATTATTTAGTATGCGAGTGAGCGGGAGTGCCATGGGGAGAAACATACCTTGGGTTCGGATTCCATGCATTGCCAGGCGAGGGCGAGGTACTCCATTTGCTTGCCGGAGAGAGGCATCTTGGGTAGATGATGGAGCAGAGTTGTTGGTGGTGTGCAGGTAGCTTGGAAACAACTTGTTAGTGTTTTGGTCTGATGAACATGCAGATTGTCTGGAGAGAAGTTGTGGTGGAATTGTGGATGTCTTGGTAGAAGCTTCGGATATGAGTTCGGTGCAGATGTGACGTGACACACGCGACACGAAGGTAGTTCATCGAAGCATATGCTGGCGAAAGATCAAGAGAAAGGGGACATGCTCTGACTTACGTTGTTGATCAGGATGTTGGATGGAATGTCGATAGAGAGTGATGGTGGGTGTGGGTGTTGTAGATCAAAAATCCAGTAGGAAAAGTGAAAGCCTTTTATGACCAGCTCGTGCCCAGTGAATGAACAAATGAACCTCAAATCCAACGCAAGTGGAGAACACCCAACTCGCAACTGCATGCCAGACCATAACATCTTCAAGACAATTGGGCAAAGCACGCTCAAGGACAAAAGCATACTCACATTGTGACAACCCCTATCTCCACAGCTCCCCACGATATGTCCGTGATCGCGTCAAGCACAGCTCTCTCAGGTTCCACAATCTTGGCGTTTAGAGCCAGCGATACCGCAGATCAGAGTGAAGTCGCGAACATGCATCTTCCCAGTAGAGAGTTGACCAGCAACCAGGGATCCCAGATCAACCAACCGCTACCCTCCGAGCTGATCCACATCCCTGCTGTAGAAAAGTACTCAACCATCTATTCGGCGCGCAGATGACTTCTGCTCACCACGAGCGAGTGCTGGCAAGAGCATCTGAAGACCGCAAAATCGAGCATAGCCATGGCCAACCAGGCCAACACAGAGTGTCGGGCGTTCTCCCGCTGGTGAAGATCTCGCCATGCACTCCAGAAGCGATCATTCTGTCAGACTCAGCGAGACTCATCCGAACACAGCAAAACTTAACTCGTTCATGCGAGTCTCCATCGCAAGCAGGGCACTCGGAGGGTTGGATCGACAGTAGTCTTCCCCAGACAAGCATGGGGTTTGCGAGATGTGTGCAACTGCTCAAGTTCCATCCGAGCTTGGGTCGATTCATGGCACATTGATCGAAGTGGTGTCCGGTAGAGGTGAATGGGTTCGGACTCTGCCGCTGTTTGGATCGCAGGATAAGATGGAAGACGACATGCAGTGATGCAATGTTTCTCCGCCCTCAAGGCATATAGGTGAGAGATGGTAGAGAGCGCCAGGGCAACTGGATGTGAGAGCTTGTGTGGTGCCAAGACGGGTATAGGAGTTCACTGGAATCCTCTTCCGTCTGGTGAGTGGCAAGGCGAAGGCAAAGGATCATTCAAGCATTCGGACACAAAGGTTCTGGTCGAAGGGGCCGTCGATATGGGGAAGGCAGGTTCGGTTCTGCGCCATGTGACTCAAGACCATGCCAACACAAAGCCTCCATATGCTCTGGTAAAATACGGCTGCGCCGAAGGAGCTCCTCTCTGACAATTGACGGCTGAGTTCGAGAGATCCGTGGTCATCTAAATTCTGCCACTACCGGACGAGAGAAAAGCTCCAAATGACTGTAGAGACGGTAGTTGCAGCCAGGAATAGATGTCTTTGTGTTTCGGCCGTCTTGGATGAAGAGAGTGATCCTCGTGTTGACAGCTCTTGCATGAATTGATTGACTGAATTTCTCCATCAAACTCCGAGCAAACGTGCTAGACTACGGTCTCCCCGAGCTTCCAAGCCGGTGGCTGCAAAGATCTCGCGCATCCTATGGTAGATTTACACGAGGGGCGATCTTTTTGAGCTCTACTGTCAAGCTCTTCCGGGGAAATCATTTTTGTCTCTTGCCCGTCTCCGCGCCGTCATGCAGATATCGCACCTCGTCATCCCAAGCCCGAAGAGTTGTAAAGGGACTCCTCAGCCAAGCCTGCAGCTCATGAAGCAATCCTGTCGCATTCGCATCACCCACGAACTCCTTCAAAAGCTCCTCGGCTTTCCCATCTGCGGCCTTGGCATCATATTTCTTGAGAACAGCCACAATATACTCCATCAAGAACTCTCGATTCTCAAGAAAGGGAAATACCTGTAGCTCCCTTCGCAGAAACGTACGAGCCTTGGACTGTAGCTCCGGTGAGCGAGCGACATCTGTAGGCCCAAATTCTTGATATTGTGAGACGCGATTGGACCCAACATGGAGGGACAATAGTCTGTGGCGATAAACATGTCTACGCCGGTCCAAGGCCGGGTCCTCGCTCACTACCGGCTGGTGGACTGTCCTTCTCGTGGCAGTGCGTCTTCCCATGCGCCTTTGCTCGGTCGAAGCTCTCACAACAGCCTTAGGAACGTGGTACGTCTTGTAGTCATGCTCAGATCGCCAGTCATACTGAACCTCCTTAACATCCGCCTTGCAAAGCGGACAATTCGGTCGTTCCTGGAGCCATGAGACTAGACATAGAAAGTCAAAGGTCAGATGATTGCAAGGCGTTGCCACTGCTCGCTCTGAAATGGGCTCCAGGCAGATGGTGCAAGTTTCTTCTCCATGGGTTTGGTTTGAAGTGGTCCTGGCGAGTGCGGCGCCTTTTATCTTGAAATGATCATCCTGGGCATTGTGGCTGCCTATCGGGGCATCGCCATCCATTCATCGGCTGATTGTGGCGATGGTGATGAGGTTGATGAAAGAGTGATGTCGGCAGTGAATCCATTCGGAGGTGTTGAATGTTCGGCGTCGGGTATTTTTTGGCAATCGCGGGATTCGGTCCACTTTGACTCCGCTCCACCTCGCCGTCATCGCTGAGCTGAGCTGCCCCTCATGTGTTGTTGACATTGGACACATTGGACACAAACATCACAGTTGTACCTCATCAGCTGAACCAATTTCCATCATGGCCGCAAACTGCATTTTCTGCAAGATCATCAAGGGTATGAGCTGATTCGCGAAAGGAAGTGGCATGTGGGGAATTAACAGCATTCCATCCATAGGCGACATCCCCAGTCTGAAGCTGTTCGAAAGTGAGAAGACACTCGCCTTTCTCGACATCAATCCTCTTGCGTGAGTACATGGAAGAAGAGTGTTCCATTTATTACAAAAGGTCTCCAGCTGGCTGACACGCTATACGACCAGCTACGGCCACGCGGTACGATCTCTCCACTCTCCACAGCATTGTGCACCTTGATGGTCATCTGAGATTCGCATGGATCAAATCCAATGCTTCAAACAAAGTCGCCAACCTTGGAACCCACTCACTGAGATGACACTATTCACAGCTCGTAATCCCCAAGCACCACGGCGCGAAAATCACCGACATTCCAGACGACGCCCTCTCTGAACTGCTCCCCGTAGCCAAGAAGATTGCAGCCGCGCAAGGCCACGAAAACTACAACATCTTGCAGAACAACGGCCGTCTGGCCCACCAGGAAGTCGATCATGTCCACTTCCACGTTATCCCCAAGCCAGATGAGCAGCAGGGATTGGGTATCAAGTGGCCTCAGCAGAAGACAGACATGGACAAGCTGAAGGCACTGCTGGAGGAGATCAAGGCCAAGATGTGAGAAGATGAATGAAGAAAATACCCATGCCAAAACGAGCACTCAAAACAATGCCTACAATAGGAGACAAATATGTGGACACAACCACACACATACACACATTCTCTCAGCTCTTAGTGACCCTTGGACTTCTTCCACTACCCACGTGCAACAGCCATTGTCCCGCTACGGAGGCCTAGTGCATTCATCCATCACAAACTACGTCACCCTCGGTCTCACATGCAACGTTTTTCTCACGAATGAATCACCTCAACAGCATACATCTCTATCTTCACTCATATACATTTCTATAGATTTCCAAGACATCTACCATGGCTCCCAACTCACGCATCATCCTTACCCGCCACGCACAAGCAGAGCACAACGTCGATCTAGACTACACCAGTAACAAAAGCTCTTTCAGCAATAACATCAACCAAAACAAAAAACTAATGCGTCAATAGTACCTGACGCTCCCCTAACTCCTCTCGGCCGCAAACAAGCCGCCTCCCTGGTTCATCTCATCCCTACAGAGCTGCAAAAAGAAGTCGATCTGGTCGTCTCCTCTCCATTGAAACGGACTCTGCAAACTACAAAGCTTGGATATGCCCCAACTATTGAGCGTCTGGGAGGTGTCAAAAACGTAGTCTGCATCCCTCAAGCACAAGAATGCAACGACTTTCCCTGCGATACTGGTTCTTCCCGTAAGACGCTGGAAAAGGATCCCGAGTTCGCAGATTTCGATCTTTCCCGTCTGACTTCGGACTGGACCTCAAAGCAGGGCTTCTACTCTGCTGACCGACAAGTCCTTCTTGAACGAGGTCATTGGGTCCGGAAATTCCTCCTGGAAAGGCCTGAGAAGGTTATTGTGCTCGTTGCGCATGGAGATATATTAAGGCAGATTACTGCTACTAGCAGTGGAGCTGGGACTCACGGGTACGTTCTCCGTCCCGCATTCTACATCGTGTACCCGCGCAAGGATCGCCATCGCCATCGCTAATCACTCTTTTCAGCTGGCTCAATGCAGAGGCCAGAGAATATGCTTTTGACTCGGCAACTCTGGAAGGAGACTGCTTCCTACGGCCAAAGGAAGAGGTCGCTGTAGCTGGTGGATATGGCCCGACTTCGACAGAAGCGGACATCGTCACTGGGAAACTGTAAGCACGAGCGTTATGATGCATCTATAGGTTTCCTACGGTTAGTGAGAGGATACATGATACATTTGCTACCTCCTTCTCAGGCGCTCGCAAGACCGAGATTCGAATTCCGTAGCGTGTATTCAATCTGAAATCCCGCGTGAAATGCGTGCGTGCAAAGTGGGTAGGTGCGTGCAAAGTAGGAAGGCATTACAGATCAGTCCTAGTTAGGTATAGTATGCTCATCTCGGTCTCTTACGAAGCGCCTGATAACAAGTGGCGCTAAAGAGGCGTAAGTACGCTTAGGGACCTATACTAGAACTAACTATATATTAAATCTTACATTAGCTAACGTAGATATAGAGATTCTATAAAAGCCGGGTTCTAGATATACTTACGATTTATAGTATAATATACAATAAACAGAACATATTCGGGAATTAGAGGCGTAAAAACCTACGAGGTAAAAACGCTTAGTACGCTTCGTAGTATTATATACTAGTATCTATATAGATTTATCTACTTTCTCGCCTTTATATGTATATAAACTATACGAGGCTTATCTCTAAAGTAGTCTCTCTAACCTCTAAGTGTTTATACATCCGTACGTGTTATACGAGTACCCGTTCTAATATGTAGGGGGAATTATAGGGCGAGCCTAGCTAGCCTAGCCCGCGTCTATTAAGACGTAAATAGTATATATACGAACCTAAGGCATTACTCTCTTGCCGTAATTTTAACCCTTAAAGTATTAGCGAGAAGTAGGTATTATCGTATCGATTGTTCGTTACTAGTCTATGTTTACTTACTTAGTTACTTATAATAGCAAGTCCGTATACTAGCCCGTAACATAGTAACCTATAGTACTATAACCCGCGATCCGGAGCTATTAAGCCGACTTCGTTACTTCGCGAAGTTCTTTTATCTAGACCTATAACACCTTTTTCATCCTACTTTACGCGCCGCGTACTATAACCTATACCTACTTTACCCGCTACTATATCTAATCTATTAAGATAGATCGCGCTATATACGCCCGCGGTAGGACACTAGCCCGCGGCGGTACACCTAGATCGCGTAAATAGCGTAAAGACGCTACTCGAAAAGCCCGCGGCGGAGGTAGAGGTAGTCGCCTAAGTAGAGGTAGCCGTAGCGGCGGTATAGTAGGTACTCGTAGCCGTAGTCGTAGCGCCGTTCTAGACGACGGTACCGATCACTTCGCGGTTATACTAGCTCGCCGCGCTATTACTCGTAAGAGGCCTAAGTAGAGTATTCCTAACACTCTACTTCCTCCTATAAGAGCCGAATACAAAGCATACTTCTAGGAGCGATATAATTAGATCCTAGAGAAAGGTCTCGAATACTAGTAGTAGCTTATATACGATACTAGTTAATGTCTAGAAGTAGCTAACCTATACTAGAACATCATCGAAGCTAGACTAACTAAGGTGCTAGATATACTACATAAGGGGGAGGGTCTAAGGCCTAGTAAGCTATAGGTTAACTGTCTTGTTGCCCTTATCTTCGGGTAGTACGATGTTTTCATAATTACGGTAACTAGTATAGGTAAGAGTACGTCTATCCTATTACCTATCCCTCTATCTTATCATTCCTCTATCCTATTATCCTATTATCCTATCAATCCATCAATCCATTAATTAATCAATCTATTAATCTATTAATCCATCAATCTATTAATCTATTAATCTATTATACCGTACTAAGCTTCTAAGTTCCTCGTCGCTTATTATACGAGCCTTTACTAACTTCTTCTTCTTCTTCTTTTTAGCGTTGGTCTTCTAGGGATTCGCTCTCCTTACGGGCATAATAGTCATCTAGATCTCTCTACTTAACCGTATTAGTACTAAGCACGTCAACGACATTATAAGCATAGACACTACCGGACTTATAAACGCTATAAGCATTATAGCCGAGAATAAGAGCTAGGAATTGTTTAAGGAGATTAAGAAAGGCGAGAAGCAGTATCTAGCGATAAGCCTAGAGTAGGTAAGCAGTCCTAGGATGCGCGTACTTCTCCGTAAGCTAGAAGTACGGGACCGTATTAGTTTAGTAGTAGTTAATAAGGTTTACGTAACTCTCTACTAGCTCGAGTTCCGCGGAGAGTACGGCTAGCTCTTCGAGTTACGGTAAATACTCCGCGCGGATATAGTTATAATCTACGTAATAGTAATAGCCTCTAATAAGACCTACTAGCACGTTCTAAAGAAGGTTAGCCTTCGTAAGCTTAGTAATACTCCGTACTAGACTAAGGTAAGCTTATACGCTTCGTACCCGTACTCGGCCTTCTACATTCCGAACGCTTACTAACTCTCTCGTAGGTTATCCGCGGCAGTATTGATCGTCTAGATATATCGTACATCTTTAAGACTGTCCCTAAGGAGCATCTTAGTAAAGGCAAATACATAGCGCTTAGCTTTATGCTTAACGAGGTAGTTAACGACTAGGGTAAGGCTACCCTAGAGAGAATTCTAAAGACTCTAACCTTTATCGATAGCCGTAAGCGTATAAAGCACTTTGTTAACTAGGTACGGAGAACACTTATAGAGAAGACTAAGAACTTCCGCTATCTAAGCTAGAGATACACTTAGGACAATAAAGGCGTAAATGTAAAGAAGATTATTAACTTCTATATAAGTAGCGTTCCTAAGCACGACTAGGATAAGCGCTATAAGGCCTTCGAATCTAGAGAGTGCCGGATTATAGGAGGTATAACTACTATTAGTACTAGTACTAACATCGGCGACATCGAGCGTGTTATCTAATACCTCCTCCTAATTACGAAGAATGTAGAAGATCTTGTCTAGCGTTTAGGTCGGTATAGCCGTAAGCTACCTACTAGTATACGTACTATCGCCTTCGTCTTCTTACCGTACTAGGTCGATGACCGTCTTAAGTAGAACCCGCCTAGGTTAATAGCTCGAGCGATTGTCGTACTAGTAAACCTCCGTCGCCGGGCCTAGCGTACTACTTAGTATACTCTAGCTCGCCCGAGCGGCCTTCGTTAATCCTAATACCTAGGAGAGGATGCTACTAATGTCGATGTCGGTAAAGCTAGTATTAACTCTAACGTAGAGTTAAACGTAGGATCTAACGATAGAGAGAATACTCCTACTCGGTACTAGAACAAAGTAGAGCTTACTACCCGTACGAAACTACCTAAGATCTTTACTAAGATTGTTAACGCTTATCTCATCTAAGGTAATAGTCGCTACTATCGTAAGGTTATTACCGACTTCCTCGGTAAGTAGGAGAGTATATATCCCTATCCGAAGGGTGTTGCTTCTACTAAGTAATACTATAACATCTATAACCCGGATATTAAGTAGTCATTTAAAATCGACATCTCTACTACTATAGTAAATACGTTAATCTAGAAGCAAACTATTGTCTAGGCACTAAGAACGGGAACTCGACTAGCATTTACGAGGCCTATAATTAAGAAGTAGTACTCTAATCAAGTCGATAAGAAGTACCTATAGGAAAACCGTATATTCTATATATCGTATACTATTCTTATACTAGACACTCTCATTTAGGAAGTAGGCTCTATGTTTACCCTTATAAACTCTACGGAGGAGTTTATTAGCGCTAAAGCTATTCTAGCTATAGAGGCTGTCGCTACTATCGTAGACGAAGGAGTAACGTTTATTAAAGCCGTTAAGGCCGTCGAAGCTATTAAGGCTATCGAAGGCGTACCTATTGTCTAGTAGTATATTAAGGCTAACAAGCTGTTAACTTAGAAGAACGACTACGAGAGCGAGTTCGACCTCCTTAAAGCCGAGATCTACCGTATAGCTCTAGTAGTCTACGAGTAGTAGGAGGAGTTTAAGGCTAACAACCGGGCTAAGAAGTAGGTAAAGGATGCTACTACTACTAATACCGCTACCAAATTAGCTAACCTAACCCTAACACTAACTTTAGCTCCGGCTCCTCGCCTAACTACTACTTAGGCTACTACTACTTAAATAGAGCGTCGTCTAGCTTTAAAGAATACAACATAGCAATCCGCTATTTAAGAAGCGGCTCGTCGTACGGCTCGCGCTTTACCTACGTCTATAGGTATATCTTTAGGTAGAAATTTTGCTAGTGCTTTCGGTACTGCTTTTAATACTACGGCGTCTAGATCTAGTGCTTCCGGATCTAGTAGTAGTAGCGATACTACTATGTCTAGCATAGGAGAAGGTAGTAAGGCTATAGGCAAGCGTCTAGTCGTAGATACTAGAGGATTAAACAAGGTATCTAGAGCTAAGCTACTAGTAGACATCTAGACCCGTAGTCGTTAGGTAGAGTAGGCTCTTTATGCTATTTCGTAGACTACGCGTTGCTCTAGTCGCTCTCGTACGCTAACCGCGAGGATATAAGAGCTACTTAAGTCTAGTAGGATTGCTAATGCTATCGAGTAGAGCGTAGAATAGGTACTATCGCTAAATACGCGACGGTCCGACTATGTTATAAACGGTAGGGATTTAGCCTACGCTAGTGCCCTGACTAAAGACCTATAGGCGATAGGCATCCCTTAGCATAAGAGCGTATAAAAGCATAGTTCGGTCTAATCTCTAATCTCTAATCTTATTCTCTATTCTATTCCTAACTAGTCTCGATCTCCGGCCGTCCTTATTTACTATCGTCGCATCGACCGTTAAGTAACTCTTCTATAGCAATCTATTCTAATTCTAGTCTAGTCTAGTCTAGTTCTAGTTCTAGTTCTAGGAGTGTTGTTGTCGTTAGCGAGGATAAGATAAGACGACTCGAGGAAGGAAAGAATTTCGGAAGTAGCCGCCCTACGTATTTTGCTTATATCTCGGCGTATATGCTATTACGTCTTCCTTCCCTACTTTATACGCTCCTAAACCTCATTATCCTACCTGCTTTATACGCTCGCAAATCCTATTATCTTATTATTCTATTACGTACGGCGACGAATCCATTATATATATTAAAAGCGAAAACGACAGCGAACATAATTTAGAACATTGTATATAGCGCTTCCTATAAAGATAGAGGATAGAGGATGGCGGGTAGACAACAACTTCGCCCTATACTAATTTAATACAGGTAGAAGTTTCGTACTCTAGAGCCTAGATAGAATCTAGAATCTAGAATCTAGAATCTAAGAGACCGAGAGACTAAGAGACTAAGAGACTAAGAGACTAAGAGACTAAGAGACTAAGAACTAAGAACTAAGAACTAGAAGAGAATTAGAGACGGCTTCCTATAACTTTGTACAACTTCTACCTATATAAATTTAATATAGGTAGAAGTTGTTCGTATAGGTAGAGAGATCGGTAAAGGCAACACTAGAGAGAACGTTCCGGATCTTCCGACTTCGAGACGAACAATAATAACAATAATACGCTCTTACGCCCGCGCCTACGCCTACGCCTCGAGATTAATTAGATTAAAGGACATTAGAAGAGAAGCGACGAGGAAAATGAAGATAACGGCGAATAGTAGCGGATTAGGGATTACGGATTCTCTACGAACATAAAAGGTTGCTATACTTATAATGCGTATAGCTAGAAACACCATACTTCTATATAGCCTCCGTAGTATACCGACGGTAGATATTATACGTTCCTAGCCTACGGCCTATCTCCTCGTAGCGAGCGCATTTCGGCTAGTATACCTCTCCCTCCGTAGTTTCCTTAATACGAGCTACGTATACTAAAGTTTAACGCCTCTATTCTTTTATAGTAGTAAAAGGACTAGGCTAGACAGCCGCGTAGTAGTAGCTACCTACTACTAGCTGTAGCTAGCTATAGGATGTTAGCGTAGTTCTCCTCGAGAGGCTTAAAAAGCTCGAGTAGATTAGAATCTATATACCGGAACATAGTTCCCTTCTACTTTACGCCCGGCTAAGGCCTACGCTTCTTCGGCGGAGGTAGAGGCGGCGCGGCGTCATCTTATAGTAGTAGTAATAGGGACATCGAGAACACGCTCCTCTTAGGAGTAGTAGAAGTAGTAGGACTAGAAGAACGGCGTAGAGTAGGGCGCGGGCGCGGGCGCGTAATAGTAGGAAGTCTTCCGTTATTCTAGCGTAGCCTATAGAATTGTTAGAGTCTAAACTAGAGCTAGAGCTAGAACTAGAGTTACGGATACACGGAGAATTCTCGAATGCCTATAAGGAGGTAGCTTTATCTATATCTATGTTGTTGTTGTTATCGTCGTCGTCGAGGAAGCTACTAGTAGTAAGGTCGTCTAGTACTCTAGTAAGGAAAGGATCTTCTTCGGCTATATTAAGGTAGAAGTAGAAGTAGAAAAGGAAGTAGAAGTAGATAATAAGGAAGAAGGTAAGGAAGAAGGTAAGGAAGAAGGTAAGGAAGAACGGTATAGTAAGGTTGTTTAATAGTTCTTAAAATGCTACTATTGTTACTAGATACTATTATTACTTTTAGCTTAATATAGGTAGAAGTTTATTCCATCTCCTAACCTATATAGATTACCGGATTACGAGCCCTAGCTAGGATTACGAGCTTCTTTTAACTAGCTAGATACTAATAGGAATAATATGCTACTAACTACCCTTACGATCTCGAAGTTTATAATAGAACGTTCTAATCGAATCGTAACATATATCCTATAGCCGTAAAGAAGGGCAGCCGTAAAGAACGTAGCTACCCGCTAGCGGTACAACAATTATTTATCTATCGTATAGAGTCCCCGTATTTCCCGGATTCTCCGTATGTTGCCTTACTATACGTTGCCTCGCTATAGGTAGCCTCTATAGACCTCGCCATCCCGATAAGGAACCTTTAACAAGTATAGGTAGTTAATAAGGAACGCCCTCTAACTACGCTAATCGACCGGCAACCCTAAAATCTAGTTCACCTCCGCGCTAGCAGCTAAACCTTATATAGCCGTTTATTTACTTACCTCTCTACCGCTAGTAAGCTTCTACCTACTTATAGCTTACACGGCTTAAGGTAGAACCCCGGCACTAATAGCTTATACCTATATTAATCACTCTGTTTCTTTAACTCCTAAGGAATTCCCTAGCCGGTAAGCTTAGCTTATCCGCTTAGCCTAATTGTATAGCGCTATACTCCTTTAACATAACTGCTAATCGTGTCTTTAGGCTAGCGTCGAAACATAGCTATTAGTACTAGTTATAGTAAAAGGGTTCGGAATACGCTACTTAGTTATAATATAGGCCTAGGTTCGAAAGAACTTAGTATATAAGCAACTAACTAAGCAATCCTGTTAATTCACTCGACTCTTAGGTGTCTTCGATTAGCTACTAGGTATCTCTATTACTCATAGTACGGATATACTAGCCCTTTATTCACTTTCGGCCTATAACCTTTCTAAACGTAGTAATTCACTTTAGATTACGGAGCTTACTAATTCTTGACCTATTAGGGGACTACCCTTAAACAAGCGGACTACGCTCTAAACAAAGGACCTACCTTCTAAATAGACTAGCTAATTAGCTTAACGGACTGCTTTACACACCCGAGATTCACTTACTTAGAATCGCTACCGGTAGAGGCTTAACTACCGTCAATTAACCTTTTAGAAACCTAGTTAATTCCGGTTATAGTGTATTAACTCGTTGTATTAATCATCTTTTTAGCCTTTTAAAACTCCTTAACTTTATTAGGTACTAGAAGGTTCCTTTTATGCTATGTCTATGTCCTTTAACGAACCTTTTAGACTATTGTTAGCCCGAAAGTTACTAAGTCCGCGGAAGAATTCATTAGTTTTATACTAGTTCTAGTCGATTGTAGTTATTAGAGCTAAGCTCTTATCTACTCCTTACACTTATTAAAGGTTCTTATCGGCTAGTCGCTAGTTTCATCGTTTTAGTAGACAGTTTATCGCGAACTCTATTAGTACGGAGAAGCTAGAGACTAGCTAAGAAGTAATATAGCGTACCGGAAGGGAAGAAACTTAGAAGTTTTATCGATAAGATAAAGCGACATAGCGTACTAGAAGGGAAGAGACTTAGAAGCTAATAAGATAAAGCGAAAGCAAAACAGGTATCATTTTTGGCCTTAGGCCTAAGGTGCCGTCTTATAGTACGAAGGAGTTACCTTTCGGCTAAAACTCTAACCTATACGGCTCTGCTATCTATACGTAGTACTTAGGGTACTTACGGTAGCGGTAAGTACCGTAGGTGTTCTTTACGAGCACCTTTCTATCTAGACTAGACCTACGGGTAAGAGCCGTATACTTAAAACAAGGTGTGCCTTTAATACGGTACGGGCGATAAGTAGGAACGGACATAGCGCCGGTAGGAGTCTCGTAGATACGGCCTACGGCCGTAAAGCTACAATGTATTAGCTTATACTTAACTAGACAAACAAGATTAACTTACCGCCGTAGGGAGTCGTTCTAGGCCCGGTTAGCTCTAGGTTGCTCTATCGTAGCCTACTTAGTAACGGACGGCATAGTAGTACTATAAAACATTATAGTAGAGGTAGGGCGGCGCGGCGAGAGTCTTAGGCCCGTAGGGCTACGGCGCGGAGCGGGTATAGGCGTAGGCGGCGCGGAGGTGTTATCGTCGTCGTCGTCGTCTACGGTAGGAGTCTTAGTAGTAGCACTAGTAGTAGATAGAGAGGGAGACGGAGCGGGGCTAGAATCGTCGAAGCTACCGAAGTCGAAGCTACCGAAGTCCTCCGATAGTAGAGGAGGAGGAGGAGGAGGAGTAGGGACGAGGCCTATACGGGCGGTATCCGCCCGCGAGACTAAGGTAGAGCGACGGAGGCGGAGCGGAGCGGGGGAGGTAGGAGCGGTAGCGGTCTTCTTTAGCTTCTTCTTCTTCTTAATGCCCGTAGGCGATATAGTAGTAGTAGTAGTAGCGGCGGCGGCGGGCGCGGAAGCACGCTAAAGCTAAAATAACCGTTAGTTCTTAAAGCTTAAAGGAAGTAAAGTAGATGACTTACGGCGGCATTCTACTACTATAGCGATATACTAAAGCCTAAACACGACATAGTAGTAATAATAATGATGATGATAAAGAAGAAGATAGCGGCGGGCGGCGGTACTATAGTAGTAGTAGGTAGGGACATTAAGGAAGAAAAAGAGAAGGGCGAACGACAAAGATGTTAAAGCTACTTATCTAGATAACTCGTATTATAGAAAAACCTTACCTACGTATTATAGAAAAACTTCACCTAGTTTACACGCTACAAAACGACAATAGCCTACTTTCCGCGCCGTATATACGATAAGCCTACCCTACCGATAATAGGAAGAAAACAGCTAGTAAGAAGTAGGTCTATACCGTAATTAAATGCCTTATTTTTAGGCTATCTATAAGTACTAGATAGGAGGACAGCAATCGCTACTTAGGCCATCTACTATTAGGAAGGCAATAGGAAGTAGTATCCCTTACCTATCTTATGCCTTAGAAGTAAATGTCGAGCTACCTACTATACTAGTTACTCTATCCCGGTCCTCGGTTAGGTTAATAGCCTCGCCGTTTAGGTCGACGAATTAGTGCTAACCGTTAGCTCCGCGTATAGTATACTCTATGTTATTACTATTAACTATACTATCCTCTATAGGACCGTAGTTAGTATCGAAGCTATCGTCGTCGACGATATCATCGTATATAACTATAACGCTAGTAGTAAACAGCTCGTTCTTCTCGTTAAATACCTTGATCTTGTTAAACATTATATCGTAACCAAGCTATTAGATGTTATCTAAGACTACACTACCGTCTACCCGACCACTCTACTAAGTAGTAAGACTATTAGTAAAGACCTTGTTACCGAGGCTAACTATATCGACTATAGTATCCTTTACGGAGTAGGAATTAGTAATGTTTATACCTATACTAGTCTTAAGGGTAGTTCGGGATGTGCTTGCTACCTTACGGTTAAGGGCTACCTTCTAGAATGTAGCGCGAATATCGTACGTAGAGTTAGCATTCGCTTTAATGTCCTTAGAGTAGTCTAGATAGTAGAGCTCCTATATTTCGTCGGACGTAACAGCCTGTTTAGAAGTTAGCTAACGGGAGTCCTAATCTTAATCTTAATGTCCTTAAGTTTATACCTTACTACGTCTACCGGACAGATTAACTACTCTAGTAGCTAGGATTACCTTTTAAAGGACTAGACTCGCTATACCGTTAAGCAACTAGCTTAGGTATATTATCTCCTAGCCGTAGTTATGTTAGCTAGCTCCTATAAACGGTAGAACTAGTTAGTCTACTATACGACGGAGATGCCTACGAAGAATTAGATGTTAGTAATAATCGCTATACGATAGCTGTTCGCGGAAACCTACCCGATATCCTTATTCCGAATAGCCTAGCGGACGGTTATGTAATGTACTATCTCTTATAGCATTCTATAAAGAGTTATAAAGTAGCTATCGCTATTCTTACTACGCTACGCCTTTATAGTAAATGCCTTCTCGTAGATAGACTCTACGATAGCTATATACTAGACCGGAGACATAACCTTAATAGCTGCCTTAACTAGGTTATTACGGGTGTCCTTCTCCGTAGCATCGTCTAAGTCGATAAGGCTAAGCTCTATTAGCTCTTAAAGAAGTAGGGTATATATACGAGCGCGAAAGCTATAAAAGATTAAGCTCTAAAGCAGGTAGTACTTTAGCTTATCTTTGCTAAAGCTATAGATATCTAGAAAGCGTATGTCTTTGTCGAATGAATAATCAAGTAGCTTACTAGCCTTGTTTTTGATAAAATAGGTACGAACAATAGTATTAGCGCTGTTTATAGTAGTATAGAACTAAGTAGGGAGACCGAGTATCTATTCCTTCCGGTCGTACGCTAGCTTACTCTCGACATTCTTAGCCTTAACGCTCGCGATTCGCTAGGTAGTAAGCTGATTACTAATAGTAATAATCAAAGGACTATTACTATTAGGACCGACTTTATCTAGGCTAAAGTCCTTTTCGCGATCTAGCTTAAGGCTGTTTAGGAAGATGTCGTCGTACACACTATATATACCCTTAATCGAGATCTTATCGTAGAGGGAGACTAGTAACGACATTAGACTCGTCTTCTTATATAGTATCTCCTTAATAATAGGGAATGTCGGAGGTTTCGGATCCGCTACTTCTCTCCGGCTGTCTTTAAAAACCTCCTTAATCTTAGGACTAAGGACATAATTAAGAGCGTTATAGATCTAGTATAACCCGATTAGCTTACGTAGCTAGTCGCTAAAGACGTTGTTAAAGATAGACTCTAGATCTAGCTAGTTCGTCTTATCGAGCATCGACTACTTAAGTAGCTCGGTGATCTTATCTAGGTAGAAGACAACACTCGACGTAGTTATGTTAAGCTACTTATTCGTCTATATCGGTTAGTCTAAAGTCTATCTAGTATAAGTAGTAAGGAAAGGAAAGTATATATTACTAATAATCTAGTCGCGGCGCTTCTACTAGCGGTTAAAATTGTCGTATACGATATACTAGAAGAAGTAGGTAGCTACTATCGTAACAGTCCTCTCTACCTAAGCTTTAGCGTTCGTATCTATTATACGCTAGATAGTACGGTAGGAAGACACTACGCCTATATTGTTTAGAACTACAACAATACGAGCTCTTACTCCGCCGGAGACGAGGAACACGCCTAAGAGGAAGTCAGTTAAAGTCAGTTCTATATATCGGAGGATTTAGTTAGACTTGCCTATTATCTTTACTATCTAGTACGTATTCTTCGTAGTAATTAAATGTACTACTATAGATATGATTACTATGTTCCGCTTACGTCGACGACCTTAGATATCCTTAAATCTGTTCTAGCGCTCCTTCTCGCTAGAGCGACTATAGGAGAGCATCTCTTCTATAAAATGATACTAGGTTAGTATAGTATCGCGGATTATACCGTCTATATTAGACATCTTAGCCTCGTCTATACTCTTAGCTAGATTATACTTACCGAAGAAAGGCTTACTAACAAGCTACTTTAACTCCGTACGTATAACTCGACCGCTTATAAGATACTTATCCTCTAAAGCCGTATCGGTAATCATCTCTACCCGCTTCCGATATGTCTCGGTGCCCTTCTTACTATACTATAGCTTAACAAACTTATCGACGCCTATCTTATATTTACGGAGTATCTTATAAACATCGCTTATCTTCTCCTTCTTACTCTTTACGCTAGTACGCGTCCTACGGCCTCTATCTTTATCTTTATCTTGTCTATTATTAGGACCGGTAGGATCCTTACTATATAGGAACTACTCCTTATCCGCCGGATTAGACCCGGCTATATAAAGTCTAGTTCTACGGTTCTTACGTTCTAAGTCTTTATCTTCTAATAACTAACCCTCCTTATCATCCTTATTAGGGCCCGCTTCCTCTTCCTCTTCGTTATCCTCTTCCTCTTCCTCTTCCTCTTAGATACGAGTTAGAGACCGTAGACTGTACCGGGCCGTAGGGCGTAAAGGTAGGTTAGATGTTAGTAGACCCGGTAGCTACGAGGGCGGACCTACTAAGGGCGGTACTAAGCTAAGATTAGACGACGCTATAGCCGCGCGTAGGATACGAGTTGGCGGTATTCTAGAGCGTATAAAATAGGAGAAGTAGTATTCTAGAGCGTATAAAACCGGAGAAGGTAGTACTCTACGGTGTTAGGGTAGGTAGTAATAACGATAGTAGGTTTATAAAAAGCGAATGTTTAAGAAGAAACGTTTAGAGTAGAAGATAGAAACTTCTAGCTAACTACTATTCGCTAGCGGCATAAAGCGAGTGAATATTTAGTTAGCTTAGCGACTAGGCCTACTTTACCCGCTAACATCGACATCTACTACCCGCTAACATCGACATCTACTACTTTACGATCAGTTAACATTAACACTACTCTATAATTAACTAACATACGAAACACGAAACACGATGCCTCTCTAAGCCGACTAGGATACTACGCTCGAGATCTTTAACATTACCGATAAGATAAGAGTACCTTTCGGTATTTACTATTTCACCGCCGCCTCCGTACGTAATACGCTACGCGGTATACTATTCTTATCCGTCGTAGAGGAGCGTATAGAGGCTCTCGCTAATATGCTTAACTCGCTATCTCCGGTTATATATATAATTAGCTACCCTAGTATATTAACCTATACCTACGCTTTAATCCGTTTACTAAATAATATATAGCGAACACCGATACGGTGTCTAGACGTATAGCTACTATTAAGATTAACGAAGACTATCTTATTAAGGAGTAGTACCGCTCTAACAATACCGCTACCGATACTACTATTAACGCCGACACTACTATTAACGCTAATACTACTATTAACACTAACACTACTATCTCCTTCTACGCTCCTTCGCTCGTCGTATAGGGATCGTATACTCTACTCCGTACGGGCGCGGATCTCCTAGACTCTATAACATAAGTATAGTTCTAGTAGCCGGTTTAGCTAGTTTAGCTAGCGACCTAGCGTTATAGTCGATAGCTTAGTCTACCTTCCTAATCCCTACGCCTACTATAACAAACTCTCTATCCTTAGGTACTATTATCGTCGAAATAGAGAGAAGTACGGTGTCCTAATCGGCTCTATTATTATCTCTAACGGATAACTCTCGATTACTATTACTATTCTCGGACTAATCTCTACTACTTTCGTAGTCTTTATTACTAGAGGAATTACTATTACTTATCTCTATTCGGTTTCGAGTTTATAATTCGGTTAGGCTATCGTTGTCGCTATCGCTATCGGCTATTTTAATTAAAGCTCTCGGAATAGGCTCTAAAATAAGGCTTAATTTCGTTAGTAATATACTCTATAGACACGTATACTATATAGAATCGAATTATTATACCCTTATTACCCTCCCTTAAGTGTTAGATATATTAATTTTAGAGGTTACTATCGCCGCCTTTAGGTAGCCTAGGGTACTAGGCTAAACGAAGGTCTTCGTAATAGAGATACGTAAAAAGTTCCTACGTAAACAATATTTATACGGCCCTATTTACTAACCTCCGATTGTTCTATAGGTAGTAGCCTATATATCTAAGTTCGTTGATTTTTAGTAGGGGAGTCTATAATAGTCCGGCTTTATACGACTTTAGAGTAGCCCTTTAAAATAATTAATTTCTTAATAACGCGACGTCGTATATAGATGAAAAATAGATAGATGAACTCGTAATTACGTACTCTATAAGATCTAGCCCTAATATACGTATATATACGTTGTATATAATATTGATATATAAGGTTCGGACGCTAAAGTACGCCCGTACCAAAACTTTAACATTTGTCCTCAGACCCTTAGGGATTATGAAAATGACGCGCTCTCTGATTAGATGCTGATATCGACCGGACCCACTTTGCACGCGCCTACCTACTTTGCACGCCTGCACCTACCTCTCGATGGAATGCCAATTGTGAGCGTCATTCTTAATCCCCGAGGGTCTGTGTAGAGGTAGATACATTTGTAGATTTGCTGCGCGTGAGTCTTGGATAGATAGTTGGGAGGACTTCCGCGACGCTGGTCGAGTGATCATGGCAGTAGTGGTTGTTCTTCATCGACACACATGCCCCCATTTCTCATGGACGTGAACGTGTCCCTGTGCGTCTGAATGGTATACCATTCCCTACCAATCAACAAAACCCGCCGCTAACGGATGTTCGTCGGACAGCTGACCCGAGGCGGTTTCGTGCCCTCGTGTCAGTCCGCTATTCAACAACCAAATCCTTGTCCTGTATTCTATCTGCCAGTGCCACCTGCTGTCAAGTCTTGGAGTCCGAACTTGAAGATGCCAGATGCACGAGGATGGACAGGCCGTCTTGCGGGGCTTCTGGCCACACCGCCAGATCGAGATGGCCGTGACAGACAGGAATTGCGGTCTTGATCTGTGATTTCCGTGTGAAGGACAAAGAACACGCTCGCAAGTCGAAGGAGTCTTGGAATTGGCGGAGAGTCAGAGTCGGGCGTGTCCTGTGATGAAGCGAGACGGAGATGGAGATGCCAGGGCAGCTTTTCCACCCATCTTCTCCTTCTTGAACATCGCAACAACATGAAGCTGCTCCGACAGCATCACCATTTGGTCGCCTTCGAGTTGCTGTGGTCTCGCAAGTCAAGCTTGCGCCATCATCAAATACATTAACCTGGCAAAAGGTGTGCCTCTCACGCATCTTTGGAAAGCACACCTTCGTCTTCATCTCGCTTCAGCACACCAGTGGCCGTCCGGATCCGTCACGGCGCCCGCAGCTTTCTCTACATAAATCAGAGCGCTTGGGGAAGACCATTCTTACCGACGCAAGCGTCTTGAATCAATCATCACGTGTGTGCTTCCATCGGGATGATCATTACGCCTCGGATCAGGCCCAATCATGGTCAGAAGCTCCGGCTGGAGCCATGCCAATCTACAGGCCATAGCACTTAACATGCCTTGGCAGTCTTGGCCTTGTCCTGGACAGGATAATCTGATCTCTAGTGAAACTGCTGGAGCATCCTAGGGTCCCGCGTGGCAGGTTTTTCTTGTCGCACTCTATCATACCGCCCGCCTTCATCACAATTTATGTTGTTCTAGTGGTCGATCTGGGAGAATTGCCGGCTTGGAACCGTTGATGGTATGAAGACAATGATTATGCCTGCTTGCACGGTATCTGGATGCAACTCATAGGCCGTCGACGCCGACTTTGAGAAGAGGAGGTCCTGGGAAAGTCCTTCCTTCTACGTCGAACTTGGAGAGAGCGACACAACCGTCTCCCAAGTCTTCCCTTGCAAGACACTCAATCAGTAACAATGGTCTCGACTTTCTCGAAACATGCGGCGCTGCAGATCATCCGATCGTAAAGCCCGAATGATCCTGCTCGCCGTGATGGACTACTAACGTAGCCCACATAGCCACCCGCTACTGGCCTCTACCGTACGCCAAGAGGCATGGCGTCCCTATAACACGCCGTAGCCCTCCAGCGTAAGTTCCCACGACTGATTCTTTCTGTTCTCTCTTCAAGTCTGGCTATCAAAGTCCCGCGAATATGCGTTTCTCATCCGCAGCTGGCATTCTGCTCCCGGCATTGATTGCCTCCGTTGACGCAACTCGCCCATTCTTGAATGAGCCTGACACTGCTGCTGCAGAACAGTATGGCACCATCAATGAGGGCGATGTCTCTTCGCTGCCGGCTGTTGAGGATATCATTGGCCTGCAAGATTTCGATTATGTTGCGAGAGGATACATGAACATCTCGTCGTATACCTACTACAGAGCTGGTGAGTCAACGTGCGACTTTATCAAGCTCGTTTCAGAGATTCGCTAACCTACTACTTCTTTGTCAGCTGCTGCAGGTGAATGGTCGTACAGGAACAACTTAGAAGTCTTCTCGCGCATGCGCTTCCGACCTAGAAGTAAGTGCAACGCTCGCAGTGATTGATGCTGGAGCATGTCTGATCTCGTGATCCAGCCATGATTGATATCAACAACATCGAGTCTACCTTCAACACCACCATCTTAGGGTACAACTTCTCTGCACCCTTTTTCATCGCGCCGGTATTTATTTATAATCGATCTGTCAGTGCGGTCTTCAAGCTGACCGTAGAAATAGGCCGCTGTTGCAGGATATGGTAATGAAACCGGCGAGATTGGTCTTACCAGAGGTGCTGCTCAAGGTGAGCCTTCTTTTTTCATGTGAGAAGTTCAAAACTTACAATGTCAGGCGAAATTCTTTACATGAACGCCCAATTCAGCACCCGCACTCAAGCAGAAGTCCAAGCCGCTCGTGCAGAGGGTCAGATTCTTTTCCACCAGCTCTACACCAACATCAGCATCGATGGAGCCACAGAGCAGATCCGCGAAGCAGAGGCCAACAACTTCCAAGCCATCCTCCTCACCATCGACTCTCCCGCAGATGCAAACCGACAGCGTGCGCTGAGATTCGGAGTCGGCTCTGCTGATTCTAGCTACACTGCTTTTACCTGGGATTATTATCAACAACTCCGCAACCTTACCAAGCTGCCTGTCGTACTCAAAGGGATTCAGACTGTTGAGGACGCAGTCATTGCTGCTAACCTTGGTGCTCCTGCTATCTACTTGTCCAACCACGGAGCCCGCCAACTCGATGGATCTCCTTCTCGTAAGTCCACGCCCGTTCGAAATTTCCCATGCACGAGTTGATAACCTATCTCAATTCAGCCTTCGAAGTCGCTCTTGAGATCCATGAGCAAGCGCCATGGGTTTTCGAAAAGACTGAAGTGTTCGCCGATGGTGGCGTCCGCTATGGATCCGACGTCGTGAAGCTTCTCGCTTTAGGCGTGAAGGCTGTTGGTATTGGCCGAGCTTTCATGTACGCCAACATTTATGGTGAGGCTGGTGTCCTTCGCGCCATCAACATTATGAAGAAGGAGATCGCTATGGACGCCGGAAATCTCGGAGTTGCCGACTTGCAGCAGATTAACTCGACCTTCCTTGATCTTAAGCACTTCAACCGTGCTTGGGGTCTTTAGCTGTCACTGGGGGGTTGCGACCAGCGATCTTTGCTGGCTCGCCCTACGAGATACGTAGAGAACGGCAAAGCTGAACTTGTGGCGACCACTTCTCTCACTTTTCAATTGGCTTGGCACAACGAGTAGCTTCGCCTCTCGAGCGCTCCTTCGTGCCATCAAGACTGCCCGCAATCGCAAATTGCAACTTGCTTGATTCATAATGATACCACGTTCATCTCCTTCCCCTAGCGACACACCATAATCAGCCAATAAGCGAACCGACTCTCGATCACGCAAGGATTCGCCATCAGTCTGGGCCCACACGAACCACAGCTATAATACAACAACTCTAGGGATCTTCTCTGACACACTCCAACCCTTTTACCAAACCAACTTTGACATCAAAACTCCCCAAACATTCACTACAATGCCAGTAGAGTTCATTAGCTTAACGTTTAACAATGCCAGCACGGAGCTGGTCCCGCTAGCCAACCCGGCCATTGATCCAGCATACCTCGAGAAGTATGCCAGAAACTTGGACGACTATGAGTTCAACTACACATTGCAGCCATACCATTCCTCCTCGTTTGACCCTTTCACTCTCGGAGCTACGATTGCCGCCCACACGAAGAACTTGAAGATCATCATTGCTCTGCGTCCCAACACAATGTACCCTACGGTGGCAGCAAAGGCTCTTGCTACTCTCGATCAGCTCAGCAATGGCAGAGCGGTCGTTCACTTTGTAAGCCAGGTCGTCCAGCCTCCTCGTCAGTTTGCTAACATTTTCCTAGATTGCCGGAGGCAGCGATGCCGATCAAGCGGCTGAGGGCGACTTCCTGCCCAAAGCAGAGCGCTACGCTCGTCTAGAAGAGTACATCCGTATTCTGCGTCGTGCCTGGGATTCTTCGGCTCCCTTCGACCATGATGGAAAGTACTACCAATTCAAACAATTCAGCAACAATGTTCGTCCGGTGAACAAGACTATCCCCGTGTCCGTTGGTGGGTCATCAGATGACGCATACCGCGTTGGTGGCTCCTTGGCCGATATCTTTGGTCTATGGGGCGAACCTCTCAAGGAAACCAAAGATCAGATTGATAGGGTCTACGCTGAAGCTGAGAAAGCTGGCCGTACAGACCGCCCGAAGATCTGGGTCACTTTTCGCCCCATCGGAGCCGAGACGGAGGAGCTGGCTTGGGCAAAGGCACATCACACTCTGGATCTACTGAGTTCAAACACGGCTGCTGGGAAGGGAAAGAGCAAGCCCGATGCTCCAACTCCTCAGAATGTGGGTAGCCAGAGGCTGCTTGATATTGCCAAAAGGGGGGAAGTCCAGGATCGTGCGTTGTGGTATCCCACTGTCACTGCCACCAATGCTCGAGGTGCATCGACGGCTTTGGTCGGCAGCTGGGGGACAATTGCAGACTCCATCGTTGACTATGTCGACTTGGGCTGTGAGCTGATCTCGATACGTGGCTATGACAATTTGAACGATGCTATCGATTACGGACGATATGTGTTGCCTAACGTTCGTGAGCAGCTTGCTAAGAAGGCCACTGGTGCGACAAATGGCAATGGCCATGCTGTGGAGGGCGCGAACGGCGATGCCGTTGTTGCTGATCGTACGCTCTGAAACTCCAATGGCACTTTGCTGGATGCCACAGCACTGTGTCAAACTCGATTTATTCTGAACATTTGAGCTTTGAGATGGGAGTCGGTGTGCTGAAGAAACCAATATCAAACAAATCATTCTATTCGACAAGCTATCTTTAAGCAAGCACTTCCATGGAAGTGATTTTAGTTGCCGTTGGGGTAAATATTGGCAGAGACCTGGCAGCCTCCTGAAGAACTCCACAAAGCGTTGGCTGAGACAGTGTTAGTAAAAGTTTGAGATACTATTCCACGTCAACTTACTGTTGGCAGAGTGTGTCGAGGCACCATTACGGATCAATTTGTGACCACCGCCAGATGGGCTGTTAATTTCGCAGTTTGTCTCAGCCTGCCCGCCATCGCCGTTACCGATCCAAATATCGATCTGGTCGTCGTCACATTCTGTGCAGATGTCCTGCATCACGAGGTATTTCTCGAGGTAAGGGAACCTAAATAGAGAGATTGAAGTAAGCATATGTTCAGCGGACAACTGCCACGATATTTCATCTCTTACCAGGTGATCTCACAAGGTGTGTGGAGGCTACCATCCTGCTTTGTAGCGTATGTGAGTGCTAAGCTAATTGTTAGTCCTCTTTAGTTGTCAAAAAAGCCCGGTTCACTAACGATTGCTGTAAGAGCCGTCTCCGCTGGCCTTGTAGCCACGTCCCAAGCACGAGTAGGCAACGTCGTTGTTGCCGCAACCCTGGGTGTAACCATCCAAACAGTTGTCGGGCCCTGAATACATTAGTCCTAGAAATGGGTGGTGATCAAATTTCGTCGAGCTCACATCCGAACCAGGTCTGCGAGCTCACAGTGACAACATCGTAGGCCTGTACCGAAGACAGGAGAGTAACAAGTGCAGCGGCAGCAAGAGTAGTCTTCATGTTTGCAACCAGAGGTATGTTGATGGATGAGCAGATTTCTTGGGGCCGTGGCAGTATGCTCTTCTTGTACCCAGCACCAGCACTCTAATGAGACGAACGACTTGCTATTCGGCTATGTCTCTGCTCCGGAGTCAGGCGTTCCGCCTTCCCAATGAGGAAAGGTTTACAGATCGTCGAGTTGTACGCCTAATGGATCAGGCCTTCCATTGCAGCTTTGTAAGGCGTCCAGCTCGCTATACAACACTATGTATGCAAGCGGAAGTTAGTTCTGGATACGTGAGCCAATGGCAAAGCTACAAGCTTTAGTTGATGGTCTTTTTCGGGGAATATCGTTGCACGTGGCTGTGGTATCGCTGCATGTAGCTTTACAGTAGCCTGCGTTCTCGCATCCTTCTGGATCGTTAGGCGTGCCCAAGTTCCCATCCCGCGATGGACCTACAGCGAACTCGGCCCCTCATTCGTCAGTGTTGCCGTTAGTATATGGATAACAAGCATGGAGGTCGAATTCTATCGCTCGCATCCCCATGGTGAACTGTGCCGGTTTACCCTAGCTCAAATGTGAGGCAATTTTCGTTCCTCATTTATTGGGATATGGAGACGTCTGTATTTAGCAGACAACGGATCACTCGGCATCCAATGGACACACGGGAGGGTTGTCGTTAACCTGAATGCCGCCTCGTTTCTTCTCCTTGCTGTCGTGAAATGGCAGCTTAAAACCTCCTTCGTCTTGATAACAAAGTTAGCTCAGTCTCGTACGCAGCAGTGGGAGCAACCATACCTTCCGGTACGCTCAGCCATAACCTCATTAAATGTCGGCGGACACGAGGCCTTCCCTGCTCGTCGACAGAGCCAGGAGGGTAGTCCTTGTAGGCAGTACGTGCGTGAAATACATGAGTGTTGCTCAACAATTGTATGTCTCCCGGGTCAAGAATCATGTGCAAAGCCAGTCTTGTACAAGTCCCCTCAAACACTCGCAGGGCATGCTGTTGTCGGTCAGATAAAGGCGGAATACGAGCATCTGGGCCTGAGTTGAACCGAGCCAGAGACGTCAGGTTGTTTGCTAGCTTATCATCAGAATGCGTGCTGTGGGGCTTTGGATCCAAGACTTACGGTCAAACTTTGCCCAAACTCGTGGACTCTCGGGGTCATTCTCCAGGTACACCTTTCGCTCAGGTCAGTCACTCGATATTATGCTAATGCCGAGGAGATGCGACTCACAATACTAGACTTGTACCAAGGATGCTCTCCATCGGAGACCTCTCCTTTGCGATCGAAATACCAGTTCGGAGTAACCAATGTCTCGACCACATCTGGGTGTTCTCTTTGCAGCGTGTTGAATACGTGGTGTGTTGAGACAATGTCGCTCTCCCCTCCTTCAAGAGCTTTCGCCATGCACAGCAATCCTACCAGATCAGCTCCGTCCGTATGGAAGTATTGCTTAGATTTCATCAGTAGCTGACGCATCTTCCCGCCGAAACATTCACTCACCTTTGCGTTAGTCCGATAAATGCGGACTTTGTCTTTCTGGGTGGGATCTTCTCCCAAGTCTTTGACGTGACCAAGGACATGTCCACGCCCATTCTGACTGACGAAGTAGCCAAAGTATGCCCCTAGACCCATGTACGCAGTCTGGCACCCATCAGCAATAGCACAGCCGTCGAATTAAAGACAGTCTTACGGCTGACTTTTGGAGTCCCCATTCTTGAACAGGGACACCTTTAAACAGAATGAAGCCTTTGCCATTGATGATCTCTCTTCGCAAAGTACCAAAGAACGACTCGAGGGTAGGCAGCGGAAAATGTGCTTTCGAAATGCCAGTCAGAGGCAAACCTGATGCAATGAATGCATCGGCGGCTGCACCCAGTTCGGCAATTTGCTCTTCTGAGAAGAAATGTGTCCACCTTTCTGGATTATTGATATAATCCTCAGCCTTCCACACAGTTGGCCCAACGATTTGCTTGGGGAAATCCAGATATGGTCGAATCAAGGACGGGATGGGGTTATGCTGTCCCGAAGTCCTACGAAGATCAGTCTAGATGTTCGTAAGATCCTCCCGCTTGATGCTAACTTACTTATGACCATCAGGAAATAGTGTTCTGTTCACATGCTTACCAGACAGCAAATGGGAAGCTGCTGGAGTGGGGTCAGTGAGAGAAGGTGCCATGATTGTACATGTGATGGTCTCCACAGCTGCACTGTTTTATGTTCGCAAACTCGAAACAGGGGCACCGATGGCGCCATCGTGTCGTTCAATGGCGATTACGTGATGTTGCGGTCCGTCGCTCAGGCCGAAGCGGCCAAGTGAATGTCAGCGTACTTCGCCTATTGTTGCCCCAGTTCAGGCGTCGGGTGATCGGACGGGATGTCGCGAGATTCGGATCATCTTTGCTCCGGAAGGCGAGAGACACTGTCAACATGAGTTGATGGTCACCGAAGCCTTGGTAGATTGCCTCGTGAAGAGATTGTTTGCTAGAAGTATGATGAACCATGGTGTAGCAGCCCACAAGTAGAAGCCCGATCCAGAGCTGTCGATATGAGGATTTTTCAAGGACAATTCTCCTCGTCGAAGTCAAGAAAACAATCT